>VYWZ01000283.1:0-50600 GCA_008711595.1 Fusarium xyrophilum | reverse complement strand
CTTTTAATATTATTATTAAAGCTTAAATTATACTATTATTAATTAGTATTTTCTCAATTTTAAAAAGAAAATAAATAATAAAAAAATTACTTAAAGAAGATTATGAATAGATTTAGTTATAATCCCCTATTAAAGCTTATAGGGGTTATTGCCAATCTAGTAAAGACTTTTCAGCCCAACCTCTATAGATACTATATACTCCAGCTGAGGTCATTCTATGTCTCTGCCGTTGCATATGCGGGAACTATTCCAGCCGGGGTCTCATGTCCGGCGTCTCCGGAGATGCACAGAGCAGGTTATCGGAGACATGGGACGCGGAGGACGCCGGACGGCTCGAACGTGTCGCGGAATGGTGAGAATATCATGCAGCTAACAAGTGAAAACTGAAGGATAAGTCAATGTAAGATTTTGATCGACCGTTGAAGGCAGAATTTGTGATTGTCAGGAAACAGGCCACAAGTCGCACAATACGAATGGCATGACTGGCACTCGATAGGATTGTCGTTTGCAAACTTCAATACGACAGCATATTGTAGCTCGCCGGTGGGCTTTGTTGTGTTGACGTATACATTCATCCATCTGGCGTCATTCCTTATAAGAACTTCAGACTTGAAAGAACTGTCTGTGCCCCACTCACGAGATCAGCATGAAGTGAAATCTTCTTGATTAGTGAGGCTTACTACAAACGCTCATCTCATCTCCAACATTTGGACATTGGGGTTGCTGGGATAAGGCGCTGTTCTCATTGTTGTCTCTCATCGAGTGATTCACTGACAACACACTCCCACCGCCTCTTGCTCTAAGCGCTTGGAACGATTTGTTGATAGGTATCACAGAACAGCTGAGCCATTCGATTCATGGCCCAAGACACACTCAAGCTAAACCTGACTCGTCGGACCCCGGCTCTGAACTGTGCCAATGATGCAGTGGCTCCTCTGTAGGACGCCAGGTTACCAACTGCCAGCGCGAACCTCCATGCTTGTTGGGGGGCGATCCCCATGCATTAAGGCCATGTTTTCAAATCCCTTCTGTTAACCGATTGGAGATGAAAAGACTTCCAAGATGCAGGGTAGCGGGCATTGGCAAGGTACGGACCCTTATCCCAGTCCCTCTGGTCCCACGGCATGGAACCCCAGGAATTTGTCGGAAACACAGACAGTGAAGCACGTTACGTACGCCGTGGTAGGCCTAGACCTCGTGGATACGAATCTCAAGCTCAAAAAGCAAGGGGACCAACCCAGTAAATGCGATAAGCATCTAGAGCGCCAGGCGCGGCGATAAGCGTTTGGACGAGAGTAATTGAGGGACGAGAATGCAGATGCAGCAGCAGCGCATCAGATGAAGCTATTAGCACTCTATTTAGAGTATTAGGTATCTCATCAGTGTAACAAAAACAACACAACGAAAGACACGGCTGCATCAAGACTGAAAGAGCCCTCTGAGTTTCCATGTGCCTCGACGTCACATCTCTCGCGTTCCGGACCCTTTTTCCAAGTCTCAGCTCGGTCCAGTTCAGTTCAATACAGTCACGGCCAGCCCCGCCCAATCCTATTGCCTCCACCGCCCGCCTTCGACGAACAAGAACCCTTTTTCTCGCTGTTGAAGAGACGAGATGGTCATTCTATTTCCCCCAAAACCCAGCGCCTCTCCGGGTAATAGTGGCCCATTCGAATTTAATGGGTGTCCCATAATCAGTAAGCCAAAAACGGGAGGGACATGGAGGGGAGGGGGGGGTGCGTTTCCACGAGCTTCTGCAGTTGTTTGTGTCTTTGTAATTGTACTTCCCATTGCCCATCGAATTGGAAATCGCAGAGCAAACTTTGACGGTGCACATGCCTGTGAGTGAGTCTGTGTAGGTATATATGTCGTCTGTAGAAGTGAGGGATCGTACATGTGCATATGCAGTGCATGTGTAAACAAACGATGGGCTGGTCGACGTTGTTGTTCATTGCTGCAGTACATATTCGAGCATGGATGGACAAGCTAGACCATGCATTTCATACTGTGTGACAACAGCGTCTTTAACGATGGGACTCAACAAGGTAAGGTACCTAGGTAGGTAAACTACCAAACTTACACACCTCCCCCCTGCCCCATGGTCGCGGCCTGAATGTGGTGAGAGCGATGAGCTGGAGGCGAACTGACCAGCCGCTGGCTCCACCAAGGCATGATTCATCCATCAGCCGCCTTGCCTCGCCTTGCCTCGCCGCTATTTATAAAGCCCCGACCGGATTCCTTTTCCACCGCCATCTCCTCTCTTGTTTTGATCGCTTCATCTTCTGTCACTGTCGTTGTGTGAATGAGTCCTTGATTTGGTCCTTGCTTTCCACGGATTTCTCGAAACGCCGTCACTGCATCCGATTTCCTATAAAGACCGTCTTACTTGACCCAGCTTCTTACCGCTTCCGACATAACTCTCACCGACTCAAGAGCCTGCCCAGTTCATCTCTCAGAAGTCTACCTTTTCCACAAATTCAACAAAAGAATCAACGCCATGCCTCCTAAGCGAATCCGTTGCACCGCTGCTTCGTGCCGTGAGCCCGCTCAACGGATCGTCGGCGACTGCACCTTTTGCCAAGGTCATTTCTGCGGCAAGCACCGCCTACTAGAAGACCACAAGTGTACCGGTCTCGAGGACGTAAGTTCGGCATATCATACAAACCCATGGTTGCAGACCCGCTTACCCACATGCAGTGCAAGAAGCAGTCTCACGAGCGTAACGCTGCACAACTCGAGTCGGAACGAACCCAGGTTATCCGGGGTGTGTAAATCGACCAACGAGAGTCATCATCACCTTACATATTTTATCACGGTTCGGACTGGAGACTGGCGTCACTCCCAAGGTTCGCAATGCGTATTCTGACGGCCACGACGTAATGAGATGGGATCCCGAGGCAGCATCTGCATCAGATGCATAGCGTTGCTCGCCGGTGTATATTTCCATTCGGATGGTTGAGGGTGCATTGGCGTACAGGATATGATAAGGGAACGTTATGCCCTCCCTTAGCGGGCCCCGAATTGATTCATTTATTCTTCACAATCACAAAGCGAAATGTGTCCATTGAGATTTGGTAATCCTTGGAATCTGTCGATCAGCGGACGGTTTCAGCCGACTGCTACTGCAGAGGCGGTGACATTGATTGGCTACTTGACTCAGAATGGAGTGAAGATCCGTTACGGGCTCGGCTTGATTACGTGTTGCTCGAGCCTGGCCTCGAATGCGACTGTAGGGAACTACCAGGACCCCCTGTCTTGTTTTACCGGCTTATCTCCGATATCGTATCGGACCCATGACTGATCTCATGAGCGTCTATCAAGACCGCGCATACGATAGTGCCGCCTAGGCTGGATCACAGAAGTGCGCCAGCAAGAGACTAATAATTTGTCTTTGTAGAATAGGGTATCAATGGGTATTAATGCGTCTGGACAGCAGTCTTTTCTGTCAGTTCTCAACGCCAACCTTCATAGGCGCTCATACACGTGGTCAAATCGACTTCTGCCAGCGACTCCAGGCAACGCGATCCTGGGGATTATTATGGGGTGGTTGGTTCCGGGGGGCGGGGCCGCCGATGGGGATAATCGTCTGTCATGAGAACCTAGCCTAGGAACCCATCATGCACCACCATGTGAAACCTCCATTTTGACCAGTGTATCGCTCTGAGCCTCCGATTCAACTTTTTCGGCTTTGAGCCGACGTCCGGCAGACACCTTTGCTCGATCGGCAGCTTTGCATAGTCCTTCAAGGCCAAGATCACATTCACCGCACCTGCGACCGACAGGAAGACATACCGACTGTCCCAACCCCACCAGAAGATGATTGATCTCATGCCATCTATCTTGTGGGAGCCATGACTGAAGTGTTGTTCGTGTCTCCTCTGGGTTCTTCGTTTTGTGCCAACCCCAGAGATTTGTGATACGATGTACGTGCACATCAACACCAATCCCCAGATGTTTACCCCATGCTGCGGACATGCAGAGATAGGCCATCTTGGGTCCGACGCCCGGCAGCGATACGAGGCCCTCGATGGTGTTGGGGATATCACCATCCCATGTATCGCGGAGTATCTCGGCTGTTTGCTTGATATACCTGAACTCCAGTTAGTCCAATCTCGATCAGTCCATACCGATCGGGTGACACAAACTTTGTCTTGTTGTTGTGGAAGCCGACCGCCCAGATGAACTCGTTCAGAAGCTTAGGGTCGATTGCCAGTATGTTATCTAGGTTTAGTCCTGGGGCCGCCCCGGGTTCAAACGGTGGCAGCTCAGTTTGCATCTTCTTCATAACCACGGCGTTCACCGTGTCCTTTGTCTGACTCGACAGCATGAGCGCCACCAACGTGTGAAATCTCCGGTCTTTTGGTGATGCATTTCGATCCGCCAGGCGTTCACATCCCATAGTGTCAACAGCTGCACCGCAAGCTCGCCCACCTGGTGCCCGCATCTTCCTCACGGTATCATAAACAGCCTCCCAATCTGAGGGAGGGTCCATCTTCGTTACGCCAGTTGTTGCATCGAAGGCTTTGCGAGCGGGCTTACGAACCCGTCGCGCTTTTGCTGGGGGTGATGGGATATCATCGAGGGCCTCGTCTACCACTTCAGGCTTTGCAACTTGGGCGGATTTCAAGAATTCGGTCTTGGTCACTACGGCACGCCTTCGTTTGCGAGCAGGACCTCCACTGTCTTCGATATCGGCGATCGTGGGTTTGGACTCTTCTGTTGAGGTAAAGGCGAATTTGGCTAGCGCAGACCTTGTCAATCGTCTTGGAGGTGAAATAGGCTCAGCCGTATGATCGAATAGTTTCGAAGCATCTCTTGATATCCGTGATGAGCGCATTTTGTTTGTTTCGTCTGATTCGTCTAGTAATTGTAGATTGTTCTAAATCGCGACTTATCATGGTCCCCTTTTCATTAGTAGGTTGACAAATGAAATCTAACGAATTGCAAAAAATTGTCCCCACCTCCATCTAGTGTTAGTGGATATTCTGGATAACTAGGTAGGCTACTGTGCCAGTTAGTCTAGGGTGATGCTTTCTCAAAACACACCTGGAACGCAAATAATATGTGGAGGAAATCTCTTGCTTAGATCTTACTGAGGCCCCTAGGGCCCATATGGTACTTGAGGTTTTGGGCCTTGAAAAGATGTTGTTGTGGAGGAGGATATATGTAAGAGCTCTAATTTGTTAAGCTGCCATGTGGTTTGCCGGCATAGTAGCCGGGAGCTTTGTGAGACGAATTGGATGTCTGGCAACTTTAGCAAGTCAATCATCGCGGCCATCAAGGTTCCTGACCTCTGGCGTATTAAAGCTTTCAATAAAACACGATGCCAAAATCTGGTCTAAAGACCTACCAAAATGCACTAAACTTACCCAAGACTTTTCATCCCTTAGGATAAAGGTTATAAGTTTTCTGGCCTCCCCTGGCAAGAAGGATTAGCAGGACTGGGTAGTTCCTTGCCCTCTAGTATTAAACTGTCTGCCCTACTTAATAATACACTAGTCGTGTCCATCAGTTTCCTTATAGTTGTCAGCTGTTGGCTGCATACCTAGTCTTTGTCCCCATAGATATAAGTTAGTAGAATGATTGGATATTCCTGTCTAGATAACCTCACAATTACTAGGCCCTGGCAAACGCGTACAGGACTCTGACCATAATTTATCAAAGTATGATGAAGAATTAAGGTTGACTTACTACGTATAGTCTAACTCGGTATCAACCTAGCAGGCTTTTGACATTAGTTGTTGACTTTTGTCATGATGGAAGGTTGCAGGACTTTTGACAGTAGGCCATAGGAATTGTTCCTCCTACGCCGCGAATAGCAGTGGAGTGACAGGTACGCATCATATACAACACTGTATCAGTCGCACAGGGCATTATTTAAGGTATCTATCAAGGTCCTCAAATTTGGCACTTAATAAGAGCGGCTCCCGGTGCAGAGAGAAACAGTTTGCCATTTAACATAAAATTTTGATATCATTCATCTATACTACATTTTGGGTCATTAAATCTTAGGCTCAAGCTTTTGCATATCGACGACGGCACGGATGCAGTCACCCTGCTTCATCGTCTCGAAGGCGTTGTTGATCTCGCCGAGAGTCTTGCGGTGGGTGATGAACTCGTCGACCTTGAGATCACCCTTCTTGTAGTCGGCGACAAGGTCGTTCAGCTGAGAGCGGCCCTTGACACCACCGAATGCACATCCTCGCCACACTCGGCCGGTAACAAGTTGGAAAGCTGTTGAAAGTTAGTAACTTCGAATTCCAATGCTATTAGGACTAAACTTACGTCGAGTAGAGATTTCCTGACCAGCGGCAGCAACACCGATGACAATGCTCTCACCCCAACCCTTGTGACAAGCCTCGAGGGCAGCACGCATGACACCAACGTTGCCAGTGCAGTCGAAGGTGTAGTCACAACCACCATCAGTCATCTCAATGAGCTTGTCTTGGATGGATTGGTCACCGAGCTCGGTGGGGTTCACGAAGTGAGTAGCACCGAACTTGTCACCCCAGACCTTCTTGGAGGGGTTGACATCAATAACAATGATCTTGCCAGCCTTGCGGGCAGCGGCACCCTGAACGACTGAAAGACCGACACATCCGGCACCGAAGACGGCCACGTTGTCACCCTCCTGAACGTTGGCTGTAATGGTAGCAGCGCCATATCCAGTGGTGATACCGCAGCCAAGCAGACAGGTTCGGTCCATAGGAGCATCGTGCTCGATGGCGACTACGGAGATGTCGGCGACGACGGTGTACTGAGAGAAGGTGGAGGTACCCATGAAATGAAGCAGATCCTTGCCCTTGCACTTGAATCGAGAGGTACCATCGGGCATCAGACCCTTACCCTGAGTGGCTCGGATCTTGCCGCAGAGGTTCGTCTTTCCGGACTTGCAGAACTTACACTCCTTGCATTCGGGGGTGCTGTTCGAGAATACGTTAGCTTTTGCGAGATTGATCAAGGTATGAGAAATGCATACTAAAGGGCAACAACGTGGTCACCGGGCTTGACGTTGGTGACGCCCTCACCAACCGACTCAACGATACCCGCACCCTCGTGTCCGAGGACAATGGGGAAAGCACCCTCAGGGTCCTTACCGGAGAGAGTGTAGGCATCTAAAACCACGTTAACACACTAATCTTGAGCTAATTTGCACGACTCATGAGCTATGAGAGCTCGATGACGTGGGTAGAGCATACCTGTGTGGCAAACACCAGTGTAGTAGACCTGAATACGGACCTCGTTGGCCTTGGGAGGAGCAACTTCAATGTCCTCGATGGACAGAGGCTTACCGGCCTCCCAGGCGACGGCGGCCTTACAGGTAATGGTCTAGTGATAGCATCAGCAATGCGTCTTCATGATGGTTCTCGTCCGGGGCGGGGCACGGGGCATGATGAGGGGTAGTAAAGCTTGTAAAAGGCACATACCTTGCCCACGGTAGACATGTTTCTGTGTCGTGAGGATGAAATTGACTGTCGATGGAGAAGGAGAGAATGAATAACAAGATAGACAAACAATTTGAGGGGTAGATGAATATTCAAGGGGAATCTGTTTATGTACGTAGAAACAGTAGGAAAGCCGTCCGCACACTCAGATCCCGATCACCGAGCAACTCCGGTGGGCAATAATAACGTAACCCCGCGATTGGAGCTCCAATCCACATCCACTGAGATAGGAAAAGAATCGCGGCTTCGGGCATGAGATCAATGCTCATTGGGCGTATGACGCCCAATTCGACTCTCCTTACGTGAGAGCATTGTGCGGGGACATTGGCAGAGTATGCCAAGGTACTGCGCCATTGGTGTGAAGTGCTGAGACGGCCATTGGCAGAGATAGCCAGACTACCCCAAAGACGGAATACTCTCTCGGCAAATGAGACCGACCCGGCCGACGGTTAGGGAGAGAAGCCGCACCTGTGAGTCAGGACGAGAACTCTTTGTGGCTTCACGGAGTCGGAAGACCTTCCGTTTGACGCTGTGCCCACTGTTCCGAACGCTCGGGAAGATGAAGATAAGAGATTACTGGTACTACATTTCAAAATTTAGAAAGAAGCAATTCAGACCCTTCCAAAACTTCAATCAAACGAGTTGGCCCCACCTTCAGTGAAGCTCTCTCTTTACATTCCGTTTTTGCTACCACTCGTTCATTATACAGAGGAAAAGCATAGTTCGAAATGTGATCAAGTATTCGTATTTTGTCTCGATTTAGGCTTTATGATTTCCTCTTGATTTGCCAGAGCTCAACTACTGCAGCCTTTATGGGCACAGAATTCGACTAATGTGAAGTTTTACAAGTCCTACAGATGGACAGAGGAGCAGGAAACCCATCCTTTCAATGAAACGAACATGACTGACTGACCAGCTTCACATTCTGCTCGGAGGATAACTATTGGCTTGGTTGAGTTGGAAAGCCGATCCGATGTCATATGCAGGCAGGGGTCGCGTCGGATAAACAACGGCTAGTGTTACATCGCGAAAGCTCCAAAAAAAATATCCCAAGCGCGTTCAGCTCAAACTAACAGGAGGTTGCAACTCAACACCGTTTTAATATATCCATTCCACCACTAAATACGACTATCGCATGCGAAAACAGCACAAGCCGACGTGAGGGAGGGAAGAATCCAGAATTATATTCACGCGCCGATAAGGCCTAGCCAAAGTCGAAGGCAGAGGCGTGCTGTCTAGCCATAATGGCATCTCGCTTCATTGTTCCGGACTCTAGTCCTCCAGCAAGCCCAGCGCCATCGACGCCAGACAAGAGCGGCCGCGGCACAGGTTTTTCGTTTCTTGCCGATAACCCTTCAACGACTCCAGCTGGACCACCTCCATCTTCAGCCGCTTCGTTTACACCCGCGGGTGCCCCGTCTGATTCCTACATGGGAAGCTCTTTCATGCGTGGAATGACTGATACAAAGCCTCTGAGCTTTGGCGTGTCCAACAACTCATCCTCAGGAAGGAATCTTTTTGGTCGCACAGGCGCCTCGAGTAACCCGCTTGGTCGATCCATTAGAGGACGACAGCCTTCAGGATTGAGCCGCCAGTTCAGCGCGGCGGACGAGGAAGATGAGGATCTAGAGGAAGACCAAGATGCCGGAGGAGATGTGGAGCTCCCACCCCCACGAGGTAATCTTTTTCGCATATCTGCTGCTCCAGACGAACGCCTCGAGGATGACGAAGTTGACGCCGAGATCGAACGCTACATCGACCAAGACATTGCCGGTGAAGAAGATGAGAGAGAAAGCCATGGGGAAGACGACCATGTTTTCGAGCGCGAAGAATCCGAAGAACCCGATATGTTCTTGAACACGAGACATAACGATCGACCCTATGGCCAGCCTATGATTGGCGATGAATCCGATCTCATGATGCTCAACACACCAGCCGCGACAAAACGAGTGTGTCAAGAAGCGGAAAGCATTTTCAGACAAACATCAGCCCATCTTGGCATGTCAGGGCGCCATGAGGGTTTCCATTTTGCATCTATCGCCAAGAATATTCACAGTCAGCACGAACATGCACAAATTATCGAACCCGCAGACATGATCCTCGAAACCGAAGAGCTCGTATGCAGGCTATACGAAGAGGGGGTTGGACCTGAGGATGACGTTGAGAAGATGGACAATTCTTTGTCTAACATCGCATTCCGCCTGATTGAACTATGGAAGAAGACTATGAGTGGACTGCCACAACCAGAAGGAGAAGATTTTGCAACCATCGGTCCTGGTCTCAACAGTGACCCATTTGAGAAGGCCGCCTATGTCGCACAACTAATACTTCGAATGCATCACACTCGCTTCGGCACCAATACCGACGAGGAGAAGACACCCCCGCTGCCCGAAATCCTCTTCGACTGGATGCATGAAAATCACAACCTGTACCCTGATCAGGTGCGTGAGATCAGCCGCCACATACCAAGCCCTGCATGCCATCCTCTATTCTGGCAGACTGTCCGGTGCTCCTTGCTGCGGGGCGATGTTGGTAGCGCATCCCATCTACTGAAAGAAGCTGGTTGGCAGAATGTTCGCCGAGGACCTAGAAGTGACTATGCGTACACGGGCAAAGCTCTTGAGAATGTCAGACGCTTTGCCGCTGCCACTAGCGAAGTCCTGGACCAGTGCCCAGGTACAAGATCAGAGTGGGACATCTGGAATAGCAACTGGACTCTTTTCCGAATTCAGGCTCGCGGATCTCTGAATCGAATGATCCTGTTCGCCGAAGGAAGGGAACAGGATATCCAGGATTTGATGGACGACGAGTTTGCCCCCAGACAACAATCACTATCCACAATGGCTCGGAAGGCCTCAAGCCAAATACCTTGGGATATCTACGAGAACTTACAAACCGTGTATGGCATCGTTCTTGGTAACCATGAGGCCATCCTGGAAGTCGCCCAGGATTGGTGTGAAGCGACGATAGGCCTTTTTGGGTGGTGGGATGATGGGAATCAATGCCACAAGGCTCTGAGACTTTCACAATCGCAGTTACTGCGGGCACCATCTCGCTTCACTGGGTCGGAAGACTACTTTGATCGACTGGCAACTGCTTTTCATATGGTTGTGCAGTCAGATCTTAACCCTAATGCTTTAAACCCCGTCGAAGTTGCAGTAGCTTCCGCTTTCGAAGGAAACGTTAATGCCGTGCTCGGATTCCTGAGGATATGGTCATTGCCACTGGCATGTACTGTGGCAGAAGTCGCATCTCTAGGCGAATGGCTTCCCGCTCCTACCGGACCCAACATGTTTCCCACCGACAGTCTGGACATGGAGGATCTCGCGTTACTAGGCGTAACTCAACCAGGACCCGATGAAATGGATGGCATCAAAGACACAACTCTTGTCCTGTACGCTAGGGAACTGGCAGGTATAGAGCAACTGTCACCAGACCGTGATGGGTGGGAAATGGCCATACAGGTGTTGGGTCGAATGGATTCACCCGAGAGATCAGAGGACACAGTGGGCGAACTCCTTCGGGATCTGCTTGCTACGTTAGATGAGAACTCAGGACGGACGGTAGACAAGATTTGGACAATACTGAATGACCTCGGCATGATTAACTACGCTGAGGAAACAGCAGAGGTTAGTAATTTTGAGTCTAATGCTGAACTAAACTGACCCGAAACAGACATTTGCGGAGATCCTTTCCAAGGAGTCTCACCGCTACGGCGAGGCTCTCTGGTACTACGCACTCTCCCATCGCTCAGACAAGGTCCGGGAGGTGCTTAATTTACTAATGTCCTACTCGCTTGTTCAGTCAACAGTCTACCCCTCAGAGAGGGATCTAGATCAGGATCTCAAAGATCTATTACGAAAGCGAACCGAGACCCTTGAGAAACGGGCCAAGCAAGATCTTGAAGCTGCTCAACTACTTGGCCGAATGCTCAGCGGTTACGCCACATTGCGCAAGCTTTACGAGCTCCGCGACGCTGAGGACTTGGAGAATATCTCGCCCACAAAGGCCCTCAAACAGAAAAAGCAGGCGGCATCTGCATTAGTTGCTGTTATTTCTAGTTCTGACGACAACATCCGTGGTGGACTTTACGACGAAACGCGGGATGCAGTAGTCAGCGAGGACTTCCTCCTGGCCCTGCTGGGAGAGGCCACTGTCTTTATTAATCAATCCCCAGCCATCGTCACACTCCCCCAGATTGATGTTCTGCTCAAAGCCATCGAGGATTTACAAACAGTTGGTGATCGGGTCTATTCGGCGTGCGACGATTTCTTCAGTCTTGTATTGGCATCAGCCCAGGGACTGAAGGGCTCTACACCACAAGATCTAATGGCCAAATCGACAGCCTCTCTAGGAGGAAGCTTCATGATGACAGGAAGCTCCGTGTTGGTGAATCATCTGCACAAGTCGATCTCGGCAGGAACAAAGGTGAATAGAGGATGGGACTGGAGGAAGGGTTGGCTTGCAACAAGCAAGGGCGAAGACGTTCTTCGAAAACTTCGATTAGGATTGGCAAAGGACCTGGCGACACTGTGGCTGGAAGACGCAGATGGTGTCGTTGCCTACTAGGAGGCATGTATTTGAACAAGAGAGACTTTTTGATGCTTTGATATATGAGTTCGGACTGGCGACGAATGGAAGGCGCCTTTGGTAATACAAGACATGAGCGAAATGCAATATATGCCCCTGTTTTCTCAGAATGGAAATTGTATCCAAAAAAAAAAAAAAAAAAAAGATTTATAGCCCCTACTTTTTGACACATAGTTGGCCGTTCTACCTATTCCGAGGTTATACATATACCTACCATCTCCGCCGGTGTTCGGATCGTGGAGGCCCCCACATCCCCGGACATCGGTTTACTTCGCCCCCACCACAAATTTAGGGAATAGTTAACATCTGTAACAAGAGGACCAAAAGAGTCACCGTTCATTGTTGCAGTGTATAGCTCAACATGGTTTCAATGGAGGTCGCCAGCCGCTCGGGCGGTGCCATGGCGGTGAGTTGCAGCATTATATCAATTGGGAGCCTCTTTGCAGGAAAACACAGACGCACAAGCTGACCTTTACACGCGGTAATAGCAACTCTTGCGACATCCCGGTCCTAATGCCATTCGATCAACCACGGTTCTATCTAACAAGACAAGGAGAAACTTCTCAAGCGCGAAGCCTCTTCCTCCTACCTACGAAAAGCTATACACCAAGTACACCGATGTCCGTCGAGTTCTCGGCAAGCAGCGTCTGACCCTCGCCGAGAAGATCCTCTACAGCCACCTCGACAACCCCGAGGACTCGTTGCTGAATAACACCGACAATGGACGAAACGTTCGCGGGAAGGCCAATTTGCGCCTCAAGCCCGACCGTGTCAACATGCAGGATGCTTCAGCTCAGATGGCTATTCTTCAGTTCATGTCCTGTAACCTGGCCAAGCCTGCAATCCCTGCAAGCATTCATTGTGACCACTTGATTGTTGGCTCCAAGGGTGCTGAGGATGATTTGTCTGCTGGTATCCAGACTAACAAGGAGGTTTTTGATTTTCTTGAATCTGCAGCGCGCAAGTATGGAATGGACTTTTGGCCTCCTGGTGCTGGTATTATCCACCAGACCGTTCTTGAGAACTATGCTCTTCCTGGATTGATGATGCTTGGTACCGACTCCCACAGCCCCAATGCCGGTGGTCTTTCTACAATTACCATTGGCGTTGGTGGTGCAGATGCTGTCGAGGCCCTTGTCGGTGCTCCTTGGGAACTTAGGGCCCCCAAGATTTTGGGCGTGCAACTTGTCGGCAAGCTGAGCAACTGGGCTTCTCCCAAAGACGTCATTCTCCGGCTTGCCGGCCACCTCACAGTCCGTGGTGGAACTGGCTCGATCATTGAGTATTTTGGTGAAGGCGTCGAAAGCCTAAGCGCCACTGGCATGGCTACTATCTGCAACATGGGGTAAGTTTGTCCTGTAAGCTAGGGAGGGGGATCTGGAAAATACTGACTTAGTCTAGTGCCGAAGTCGGTGCCACAACCTCGATCTTTCCTTACACCAAGGCTTCAGCTAGATACCTTGACTCGACCCGACGATCCCAGGCGAACGAGAACGTTGAAGCCCTGGAGACCTTCGCCAGCAACAGCTCCGACCCTGATGCTCGATGGCGATTAAGGGCCGACGAGGGTGCTGAATATGACGAACTCATCACCATCGATCTTTCGACTCTCGAACCTCACATTAATGGCCCTTTTACACCAGATCTGGCCACACCACTCTCCAAGTTCAAGGCAGTTGTGAAGGAACAGGACTGGCCTCGGGTTCTTTCCGCCGGTCTCATTGGTAGCTGCACCAACAGCTCTTACGAGGATATGACCCGAGTCGAGAGTTTGCTTAAGGATGCCAAGAAGGCCGGGCTGAAGCCTGCTGCCGACTTCTACATCACTCCCGGAAGTGAGCAGATTCGCGCCACGCTTGAGCGCGATGGCACCCTCGAGACATTCCAGGAGGCCGGCGGCATTGTTCTCTCCAATGCCTGTGGTCCCTGTATTGGTCAGTGGAAGCGACAAGATGGTGTTGAGAAGGGCACAAGTAATGCTATCCTGACCTCGTATAACCGAAACTTCCGTGGCCGAAACGATGGCAATCCTGATACCATGAACTTTCTGGCCTCTCCCGAGATCGTTACCGCCATGGCCTTTGCCGGATCCACTACATTCAACCCTGTGACCGATAGCATCAAGACACCAGATGGCAAGGACTTCATGTTCTCTCCTCCTCATGGTCTCGAGGGCCCCCGGACTCCTTTCGAGTCTGGCAACGCCGAGCTGGGTGTATTATCCCAGGCCCCTGACCCCAACACCAAGATTGCCATCTCTCCCACTTCCGAGCGTTTGGCCTTCCTCGAACCTTTTGCTCCTTTTCCCTCGTCCGATCTCTCAGGCCTTCGCGTTCTTGTGAAGGTCACAGGCAAATGCACCACCGATACCATCTCCGCAGCCGGCCCTTGGCTCAAGTACAAGGGTCATCTGCCTAACATTAGCACCAACACCCTCAACACTGCGATCAACAAGGAGACCGGTGAGGTCAACGCTGCCTACGACCTCGACGGCTCCAAGCACACTATCCCTGAGCTTGGCCAACTCTGGAAGGAACGTGGCCAAGAGTGGCTTGTCGTTGCTGAGCACAACTATGGTGAGGGCTCAGCCCGCGAACACGCTGCCCTGCAGCCTCGCTACCTTGGTGCCCGTGTTGTTCTGACGAAATCCTTTGCCCGTATTCACGAGACAAACCTCAAGAAGCAGGGCGTTGTACCTCTGACTTTTGAGAACGAGGCTGACTATGATAAGATCGCCGCTGGCGATGAGGTTGCCACTGTCGGCCTATATGAGATGCTCCAGAATGGTGGCAAGGGCGATGTTCAACTTCGTGTCACCAAGTCTTCTGGTGAGGAGATCCTCATCCCCACCAAGCACGCTGTTACCAAGGACCAGGCTGGTTTCATTCTTGCTGGCAGTGCTCTCAACCTGCTGTCTAAGGGCGTATAAGACGAGCCGCTCTCTTCCTGAGCATTAGTAGATGTAGCTTTCAGGCCACGTGGTAGTTTCCTCTCACGAGGCCTAAAATGCCTGAGTTATGTGTCGGACTGAAGAGAAAGGGCGTTTTTTTGGTTGGGTAAAGATGCCGAGTGATAGATTGTTTATACCAGCAATACCAATTGTTTCTGCTCTCTAGCCTCTCCCACGATTCACAAATGAGCCACATGCATATATGCGCCTGTAGCTTTGATCGATTGGTAAGATACCTATATTGCTTCTTAGAGAAGTGGAAACTTCCTAACTGTGTAACTCCTAACTCGAACTCCGGAACTCCTGTGGCATATTTACATCTAGATCGCTGGGATCTTTTGGCCCCCGTTTCCAAGAACGAAGATGGCCGTTTGCCCAAGATACGCCTAGTCAAAACTCATCAAGACAGCCTCCTTGACTCCTTTGCAATGCACCGTCATCATATATATGTGAATTCATCAAGCGTTTAAGCTCTGGAAGTAACTCTCTGTCTCTTTCGTCTTGTTGCTGACATGTCGCTGGCGTGCAGTCGCCTTGTCCTCGCATTCTCTGAACCAAGCGCAGGCTTTCAACCAAGCAGGATTAGTCCGCACATATTCGGGCAGTTCCTCCTCGGGCAGGTCACCAAAGTCAAGAATACGCTTGACCCCCCTCGGCTCTGGTGGTATGTAGGGGGGAGTAGTCCCGTCTTGCTGAGCTTGCTTGATTTTCTCTTGCTTCTTCACCTCTAGAGTCTGTAACCAGCGTTGTCTTTCCACAACCTTGCCAAACCACTCTTTGCGTTTTGGACGCCGTCTGATTTCGTCGCACTTCTTTCTGTACCAGCCACGGGATCGCTCATGCATGTGATGGATTGCTGGATTCACCGGAAGATAGAGTGGCTTTTGATCGCCGTAAAGTGGGTGGTACTTGACCATACGCGAAGATACAGTAACATGCGGGGGTGGTTGCAAACTTGACTGTCGATAAATGAGCGAGTCGAATGCCTCAGAATCGAACTCGACCAGAAGCCTCTTGTTGCGGGCTTCTGCTTTCGCACGGGGAGAGAGCGACACGGGTTTGGTCGGCTTTACTTCCTCGTCAATGTCACTAACATCGGCCATATTCACCTCATCATCGATTTCGGCGCTGACTTCAGACAGGGAACCTTGAAAATCCTGTTTCCTGACTGCGAGCTCTTTACTTGTCATGGGAGCCGAGCGCTTAGTGGGAGTTGACAAGAGCTTCGCCTTCGAACTCGTTCGTGTTTCTGGATAAGGTTGCTCCGAATTCTTCCTCTGTGCATTGTCCTTCTTTGGCTTGGATGTCCGAGGAGAAGACCTAATTTTGACACCATCTTCAGAGGTAAGCTGCACATGGTTCACAGGAGCGGTGGAAGAAGCGCGCGACTGAGAGTCAAGGCCTAGGGAAGGCCCGGTCTTCCTAAACCCTTCGTTTGAGGGAGATTCAGAAGCCGCTTGCGCCGTCCTAGCCAAGTGTTGCCTGTCAGTTGCATCGATAGATTGCCCCCTTTGATGCGCGTCCATCTTGGGATTCTCTCCAATACTTGAGGGGCAACTCAGTTTTTTGGTGGCACGGTCGAGACCAAGTGGCTGGTTTGTCGCCTCCTCTGTCCCGGCCTGCGAATCCATAGCCAATGGTGTCCCCATGTTCGTAACAGTATGAGAATTTACCTGGTTAGTGGGAGAGCCCTTATCAGCTTTCGCTACATCTTGGGCTGCCTTAATCTGCGCGGAGTCGGGTGTTGAACCAACGTGGCTGGTTCCGTTCCTCTCTGGCTGGGGATGAAGGTTTCTGTCATTTTTATCAATGGATTTGTCTTGCACCAAAGATGAAGCAGGGGCCTCTCGCTCATTTGCTTTCGGAGACTGTGCCATAGGAGCGCTGGTATCCGGACTAGGGGTATCTCGAGATGGTGGATCATGCCTAAAAAAATGCCGTGAAGGTGTAAAGACGAATTTGCCTCGACCTCTTTTAGCAACAACATTCCTGTTAGAGGGTCGGAAGCCCTTGGCCACGTTCGTGACGGGGGGATCTCTGCTGGCCGCATTTGGCTCTAATGCTGAGTGCTCATCGCAGTAATGTCTGGAACTCAGCAGAATGATCTTTTCACAAGTGAGAACGGCACAAGTGCCGCCGACATGTGTGGAGGCAGTCATTCAGAACCTCGTTGATGGGGCCAAAACGCAGCACTGATCCACCACACGCAGGCTTTTACGACTGAATTGAGTCATGAGGCGCGTAGATGAATGATTACCTAAAAGTCATGTTAGCAATATGCGTTTCACGCAGTAACGGAATGCTGAGAAAACATTGGATAAGAAGTCGAATCAGATCTTTTCAGTTTTGAATGGCCGTCAAGCTAGGCACCTCGTCAGTTGGCACATAGTCTCTTCTGACATGCGTGTTGATTCAATGAATCTGCTGTTTGTCGCGGCCTTTGGTCAAAGATCCGTGGCGAAGACGAGGAAGAAGACTCCATTGTGCGACAATAGAAACTCCGTGGCAATCGGCCTCAGCGCTCTACAAACAAGCTTAGAATGTAGGAGAGCAGTTACAGCTGAGGTGCGGTATGGAATGACAGGGTTGAACCAGACGACAATGTCATTGACAGAGCCAGAAGAGACGATGGCGCAACCAGAAGGGTTCCGTTCAGTCAGACCTTTTACCATAGGCATCATTTAACGAGCATAGAGTAAGACAAAGAAAAGGAAATCAAAACATCTTACCGAGCGAGGTCTGAGACCACCCAGAGAGGAGTTCTGCTCTCCTGTCCCCGCGCGTTGCGTTTGTTGTGCTAATGGGAAATACTGTGCAGTCGATAATTTGTATTACGTCGGCGGAGGCGAGAGGACAGTGTTATACTGCAGTAGAAAGAAGCAAAGGGAGCTAGGTCGCGTCCGAGACAGTTCCCCACGGCTGCCCCGTGTTGAAAGAGTACGTGCGTTCTGAACTTGGGTAACGTAGGTAACGTAGGTAACGTAGGTAACGTAGGTGAGTAAGGTATGTATGGGTTGACGATCCAGCCGACGACATCAGGGAAAGAATGAAAGAGATGTCCGGCCGCCAGAGGCAGAGAGGCGTATGACCGTGGTCGTTGGTTTCGCGCCTTTCATTGCGGGCTGGGTCCTGTTGCTCCTGGCTCGCCATTGGCCCAAGCAATGATGATGAAGGATGGGGTGCAGAGCGCTGGCAATTGTTAGTTAGTGTTTCTTCGAGCTCCAGTGCGTCAGAGTGGGTCTAGTCAGAGTCTTACAAGCTGAAGCCGTTTCTTTGTCACTGCGTCCATCGACTCTTCAACTTCAGTTACCGTAAGTACTCAGGTATTCATCATGCAAGCACTTTCGCTGGCATAGTCCGGATTAGTGTAACAAATCTTGAATGCCTGTGTCACATGCTCACCCATGCACATCAACTGTTACAAACAATCGAGAGCCTATGGCTTGGACATTGATCCCCATTTCAGTGTCTAAATGCAGTCATCTCTCCTGGGTCGTGAGTAAACATCAAATTATCACTTCCAGGGAGAGGCGAGAAAACTTGAGAGCTTTATCCCAAGTGATGAAAAAGCTTAGGCAGTTTAGTCTAAGTTCAGGGGAGTCTTTACTGAGTTTATCTTGGCAGCCTCTTCAGCTTCTAAGGTCTCATGCTTTCTTGCTCCCCGGGGGACTTCCTACCATTCATATTCCAAGATACTATTGCCACCCGATCATCTTCTCTTTGCATTGATCTCCAAAGGAACGATGTGGCTGGTGAGAGGTTGCGACTGGGGTTCTGAGTCAACCATCTCATCGTTGCATTCTACCAGCGCTTACCACGAGTGGATGCATAAAGAAGGTGCCGAAAACAGATGTCAGGACCGTCGAACTATTGATCGTATTATCCAACTTGTGGTAGGATCGCTCGATGTTATTTGTGGCTGTGAAGGCTGGCAGCCAGTATGAGTGTGGTAATTTAGAGTCGAAGATGTTGTCATACATATAGTCTTAAGCTTCCTCTGGAGGGGCTCTGCTTTGACTCGCAGTCTCCCCAGACACTACCTTTCTGTTTCTTTGCCATGCGAGTTTCATTGGTATCATCATTTGCTACGGCAGCTTTCGCGGCGTGCAATGGCCATGATGAACTTTGCGGGCGAAAATATTCGGATATCACTTTCATTGGGACGCATAACAGCGCTTTTGTTGGAGAGCTTCGCTTCAACAGCCAATACATCTCGGTCTCAGAACAACTCAATTTAGGCGTACGGTTCTTACAGGCTCAGACACAAGACAAGAATGGCGATATACAGATGTGCCACACTCACTGCTGGCAACTAAACGCCGGACCCTTGCATAACTATCTAGCAGAGATATCAGGATGGATCGGAAAGAACCCATGTGAGGTTGTGACAATACTACTGACGAATGTTGACGCCCTACCGATTGAAAAGTTCGATGAAGCTTTCAGCAGTGCAGGGCTAAAAGACCTTGTATTTCGTCCCAACAAGAGGCTTTCTCGAGACGAATGGCCAACTCTGCAAGAGCTACTCGACGATGGAACTCGAGTTATCGTATTCATGGGTATGAATACCTTGCTCTGTTTATTCGTTTCTTTAGCTTACTGACTGTTATAGACTACAACATGGATGAGAGCAAAGTTGACTACATACTTGATGAGTTCGACTATTTCTGGGAGACTCCATTCGGTGAAACTGACCCCTCGTTTCCGACCTGCAAGGTTGACCGGCCGGAGAAGGGGGATCCAACCGTACTCATGGGGATCATGAACCATATATTGAATCACGACCTCATGGGCGTTGTCATGCCAGATCAGATCCATACGGAGAAGACGAATTCAGAGTGTTCTATCCAAAAACAGGTAGACCTTTGCGAAAGCAGCTGGGGCAGGCGACCGAATGTCGTTCTTGTAAGTGGTGAATAAACTTTGCAAAAGGATTGTTCTAACTGAGTTTCACAGTTGGATTGGGTTAATGTTGGAGAGGCAATGGACGCCCAGATGTCTCTGAATGGTTTACGAGGATCGCACAGTTGAAATCTCGCAAACGAAGGGCGTACTCAGAGTTATGTACACAGACATCTTCCAGTAGATCGACCAAACTATTCAGATCAAGATGACATGCATTCACGCACTGCGATTCAAAAACAGTCAAAGTCGGACGAGCTACTTGACTATCAGCGTAATTCGCTTAGTGGTAAACTGTCCATTGCCATTCCAGCAGTACGGTCCTTCAGTACTGATAAACCCCATCTGCCTGTTCCTATAATTTCAGTTCGAATCCCCAAAAGTTTCCGTCCCCAGATCGTGCATGTACTTTTTGCATATGAACCTCGAAATAATTCCGTTCGGCTGAGGCAATCATATCGTGATTGTTTTGACATGGTGTTGTTATGTTGTTGATCTAGAGGTATGTGAAGACGAGCGAGATGTTGATCGGTAGATTGAAAGTACGAATAGCGGGAGGACTCAGGGATCATGTAACGTACCTGGCTAGCGCAGTCATCCCCTGAGCAAACTGTATTCCATCCGCTGAACCAATAGCGTTATCAGGTACCCAACGGCCAGATGCCTCATTTTGTTTACTTGTTCCGCAAAAACACAGAAGGGGTCAATGGCAACCCCAGAATACGAGTTTGGAGGTTCTTTCACTTGCCTACGTGCTAAAAGAGGCATGATCTGAGGAAAAGCTACTCTGTACGCGATTCGTGATAATGTACTGCTCAGGACTAAGACAAGAGCATGCCAGAGCCCTCGTCAAAGTCTCAGAGAGCCCCTTTTCATAGACGGAATACGGAATCTGTATCACTTGGACTTTTGCTTGTGGCACCTGTAGTAGGTAGATGAGTACCTTGGCCATATATCGACCACTCTGTACAGCCTAAGTACTCCCTAGACAAAATGGAATTTTAACTTTCCTGATTGAGCCTGCAATTTCACATCCACTCTTCATCTGTCTATTGGCAACCCAACGGACATAAACATCACGCTTCCATCATTTGCCGTCCCCTCTACTCTGTACAGATCTACCTACTGTACACCTCATCTTAGTGGCGCGCCTCCTTTTCCGGCTCTGTCTCCCTGATCTTCCTGCCAGCCTTGGTAAATGCTCAATTAAGCATCCTATTTGTGTTTTTTTTTTTCTCGTATCTCTAGCCTTCTCCCTCCCTCTTCGCCTTCTTTTGTTTTCTCTTCTCCATCTTCTTATATCTCCCCTACATCCAGACCCATACAATGTTGCTTCGCAAGCTCGGGCATGCCCTGGCTGCGACAGCAGGTAAGTTTGCCCTCTTTTCTGGAAGACGAATTCTTTCTTTTCTTTTTTTTCCCCCCTTCTTTTTCTTCTACTGCTGCTGACACGCGTTCTTCGGCAGCCCTCTTTCCAGCCGCTTTTGCCAAAGAAAAAGATGAAGGTGGTCAATCCACCTTCGTTTCCCCAGACGGAGACGTAGCGTTTGCGATCGATATTGGCGAGAACGCCAACACCGAAGTCTACTTCAGTCTCCGCGTTAAGAAGAATCGATCCTGGGGCGCTGTCGGTCTTGGAAGCGAGGATATGCCCGGAGCCCTGTTCCTCATGGTGTACAAGAGCCTGACCACCAACAATGTTACATTCTCCCCGCGACTCGCCTACGGCCATTACGAGCCTTATTATTGGGACGAGATGGATTACGAAGTTCTTAGTACCACAGGAATTATCGACGATCACATGGTGGCCACTATTCGCTGCAAGAGTGGATGTCGCAGTTGGCCATCGCACGGTGGACAGAAGGGATACCTCGATGTTTACGATCAAAATAGCAAGGCCGTCTTCGCTTTCGGGCCAAAGGAGGACTACTACAGTGACGATACGGACGCACCTTTGAAATATCATGCAGGTTATGGCAGTTTCTCCCTCGACATCAAACGAACTCACGGGAAGTCCGAGCTGCCATCTCTTGGCGACTCAACAAAAGATGTTGGATCCGAGCTTATCTACGCGACGAAGGCCAAGCCAAACTGGGCATCACCGCTTCACGGAGTTTTTATGGTTTTATCAATTATATTCCTCATGCCGATTGGCGTTGTTCTGCTGAGGTCTGGAGGCTGGGTCAAGTGGCATGCTCTGAACCAGTCCATTGCGACGCTGGGTGTCTTTGCAGGTTTCGGTATTGGTGTTGCGAACAGTTTCTATTACCAAAGAGTAAGTCCATACCGGCAATTCTGGGCCTGTCACTTACAGATGTTGTAGTCTCGAAGTTTTGATGATCCTCACCAAATTATTGGATTCGTCGTCACTGGCTTATTGCTTGGGCAGTTTGGACTAGGAGTAATGCACCATACTCAGTACAGGAGAACACAGGCCCCGACCAAGTACGGCAAGTTTCATCCTTGGGTTGGCCGTATTGTTCTGTTCCTAGGCATTTTTAACGCATTCCTGTAAGTTGTTACATGTACACATCGGTTGCTCATCACTGACCATCATCAGCGGCTTCACCTTTGCTCTGAACAGAAAATTCGGCATGCTCCTCGCTCTTCTCATCATCTTTATCTGCATAAGCAGCCTCATCTTGATCTATGGTCGTCGATACATGGACAAGCGCCGTCTTGGACCGCGTGGCCCTGGTCTGGCAGGCCCTCAGCAATACAGCGCACCGCCATGGCGGGAGCCTCCTCCCCAACACATGGGTTATCCATCCGACCCTCCTCCAGGCTATCAACCGCCATCGAACCAGGCTGGGCTTGGCCAAATGTCACCTGCATTGCGATCACCATCACCATGGCAATCAAATGACAAAGATGACGAGGCGGATTTGAACCTGGAACGTGAGCAGCGACCGAGGGAGTTCTGATCAATACTTTGACTTTGGGTACTGGAGTTGGCGTTTATGTTGGCTTTCGTGCAATTAAGACGAATAACATGGGTGATCGAAACTTTGGTCATAAGGAGTGAAACTGTGACTCGTTATCTACCTATGTCAGCTTGGCCTGAAAGTGGGAAATAACACACCGTTGGCTGCAAGCTCAAGCGGGATGTAATAACAACGGAATTGCCACCCTAGTGGAGGAACATGATCAAAATAAATTAGTAACTCAAGCTTACGCTGAACGTGGTTGAATGGGGCCTCGATATGAGTGTTATAGGAGGAATCACCATACTTAAAGGTACAGGGTAGCTCAAAAGTCACTGTAGCATCTGCAGTAATGCTGCATGGGGCATCCTTTTCTCTCTTTTTTCTTCTAACGGGAACTCAATAGCTAACTTTTCAATGGAATAATACCTTTCGTCACATTTAGAGCGTGTGCTTTGATTTGTGGTGTAGTTGGATGGATGTATTGCCGACCTCGGATCGCGATGACCTACTTTAACTCATCATCGTCTGAAATAATTAACTCAACCAAGCAAACAGTTTTACTTTCCCGATATCCAGTCACAATAACACCTCTCAAGCGGCAGCCATGTCAGTTACAGTTAACGTCGAAAACTTGAGCCTCCGTATCGGGGCCGTTGCCCTGGCACAAGAGGAGTTTGCGCCATTTGGAGACGTTGTCTCCAATCCACGACCAAGCCTTCTCCCATCAAAACACGCATCTGAAGGTGGTTTTCTCCCATACAACGGCACCACTGCCAATCAAGGAACAGCAATTCGCTATGCCGATGTCAGCACGCCTCAGGACCTTGTCTCACAGGCTCCCAGCAGCAATAGCCGGTTGATCATGAGTCAATTCGTCTGCGAAGCAAGAACTTTGGCACCTGCAAGCGATGACGCTTCACAGAGCGAGTTCACCGTTAACATCCTTGAACGGCACCCATTCACTTCTCAAACCTTTGCCCCACTCGCCTCTACCGCTTCAAGCTACCTGGTCATCGTGGCCCCTTCTCTGCCACCATCTCCCCAAGACGATGGTCTGCCTGTACCAAGTGGAGAGGGTTTACCCGGTAGAGGTCTCCCTGATCTGAAGGGGTTGCGTGCGTTTGTAGCAACAGACAGCCAGGCTGTGACTTATGCGGCTGGGACATGGCACGCTCCAATGGTAGCTCTTGGTAAGAAGGAGACAACATTGGATTTCCTGGTTGTTCAGTTCTCCTCCGGCGTCGACATTCAAGACTGTCAGATCGTCACATTTGAGGGGCATGACTCTAAAGAACCTGATATTAAAGTGCGCGTTCCGCGAGGCGGAAGCGTTACCGCCAAACTGTAGCTAAACCAAGACACGCGATATTTGAGGATCGCACAATGCGTACCTGGGCAGTGGCTGAGCAGAGATGGCTGGGTATGCAATTTAAAATATATGCTCCATTTACCCGAGGACTACATATTATGATGCGAAATCCCTGGGCTTTAACGTTTCAGCTAATATTGAATTGAACAACAAGCTCAGGTTGGCCAATATAATGACTGCAACAATACAAATGTGATAATAACAATAGTTCTCGGATCAATAGACAACCACGTTGCCAAAAGCTTAGTCATCGTGCATTCCTATCATCCCACGATGCCATCTAAACTGTTCTTATAAGTAGCTTGACGCTTGACTAGATAGGCACTGAGGGCCATGCGTTTATCAATTCTATCATTCTTGTAGAACCCCGGGTAATATTGCAAATCAGTCGACAGTCACAACAAGCTGCGTTGTATCCTGAATCAACATGGCAGCCCAATCTGAAGCTGCAGAGGCTCGCAACAAGCTGGAGGATCTCTCTGGAATTCAGCTTGAGCCGGGCGAGAACCCATACAAAGCCCTCATCAAAGCCTGCAATGATGATCCGGTAAGTGACTGTCATTCAAACTTGTGATTCCCAAACTCACAATGTCAGGCCGAGGTCCAAACTCTGTACTCCGTCCACCGAACCAAGAGGAACGGCCAACAAGCGGAGAAGTTTTTGTCCTCTGACTTCAAGGAACTGGTTATTGACCAGACACTCCTACGGCTTGAAGACCCGACTGTAGAGCCGGGATTCCGCGACAATAGGAACTGTTTGGTCATCTGGGCCAGACCACCAGACCATGTTATCCGCTTAGCCTCCAAGGTCAATGAGTTACTCAAGAAGGCCGCGCCCAGTGAGGAGATTCAGTTCCATAGCCAACTGGCGTATACTGACCGTCGAAAAGGTGTCTGGCTTATGCCTTCACACAGGATGCATTTGACAACCCTCGAGGTTGCATTCTCCAAAACACCCCAGGAGATTGCTGCCTTCGTAACAACCCTGAGACCAGTTATCCCTGACATTGTGAACTATCCATATCGTCACAGGTCTCGCCTTGTCAAGCCTATGGTTTCTTATGATTTGTCTGCTTTTGCCCTTTCGTTTCTTCCAGCATCAGGTGAAGCAGCACTCTCCCCTCCTCTCACCGAGCCTGTTGTTGTAGAGGGGATCACGCAGGGAGACGCTTACACATATCACCATCTACGTCGTGACGTGTACGACAAGGTACAGGAAAGCGGCGTCGTTGTTGCATCAAGATATCAAGTTCCCAGTGCGCACATCACGCTTGGACGCTATCTGAATCACGATGACCATGACACGCCAGAGAAGAGGGCAGCCTGGGTAAGGGCCATTGATGAGGTCAATGCATGGCTAGAGAAGGAGGTCTGGGATAATCCTGACTCCGAGTACAATGCTGGCGAGTGGCTAGTCGGCCATGAGAGAGGACTGGATGCACGAAGTGGCGCACTCTGGTATGGAGGCGGCAAGACTATAATGCTGGGTGAAGGATTTTAGAATAGCATCGGAGCTTTAGACCTATAGACCAATACATCGTTGCTTCTTTGAAGCTTTCTCAACCATAACCATGACTCATGAGCCCTATCCCGCTTGATGTTGAGGGGTAACGACTCAACCCTTGAAAATGGTTCTTCACCATGAATGCACGTTATTGAGTTTTGCTTCAGAAAATCCGTGTTGGTGCAACACAGAGACTTTGTCTTCTTCATTCGTTCCCTATGAAACATGCCTCAAATCGAGGGCGTGTACCTCCTTTCGCCTGTGTCCATCCATGATGCCCAAATGCCGCCGAGGTAAGCATAGAAATGGTGACCCTGAGACCCCAAACACAAAGCACTTAGAAAACCAGAGCAGCACCCTTCGTCTTCTTGTCACCACTATTCTCAATGTCAGTATTTTGCAGCGTCCGTGGAGCCTAGAAATCACGTACCCAAGCTCGAAGTGCTTGCATCGCTTCAGCGCCAGCTGGAGCTTGGTCTTGCACTTGACACACTCTAATCGCAGAACAACCTTCTTGGTAGTCTTGGCCTTCTTGTGAAAGACAGGCTTGGTCTGACCACCATAACCGGACTGCTTGCGGTCATATCGGCGCTTACCCTGAGCAAACAGGGAGGCCTTGCCAGCCTTGTACTGGGTGACCTTGTGCTGGGTGTGCTTGCGGCACTCCTTGCCCTTGCAGTAGGTGTTGCGGGTCTTTGGGATATTGACCTGTAGGAGCCAGAATGTTAGCCATCTGGTGATGTTCGAGGATCAGGACCTCTGTCCAGATCTCAGCATATCGAGTCGCACGGACCCAAGACAGTTTGAGAGAAAGTATTGAGATTCGTCGGAAAGGGCTTGAAGGGCGGAAAGAGTGACACCTTCAAGAAGTATCGTCGGTTCGAGGTTGACGTGCTCGTTTCGAGTTCGTGTCCCTTCATGTTGCACCGAAATTTCATCCCGCTTTCTCCCAGTGACTGTCATGGTGCGCGCGTGGTCGAACGGCCTGAGATAGCGGCATTGCGTTCTCAACAATACGATGGTGCTATTGTTGATGCTGATCATGAGGTTTTGGGCTGCAGCGACGTACCATTTTGACGACGATGTACGGTGCCGTTCTTTGGGTGTGTTTGGTGATGCAAGTTCCAAAGACTGGCTAAATTGAGGCTTTGGTGTGATTTCTCACTTTGTGGGCAGCCGACCCTACCTAGCCCCATCGGGCACACTCGCTTGCACCAGCCATATTTCGGCGCCTGAGATCTAGGGCAAACATGATTGGCGCCTCATCTAGGCGAGGCGAAGGTGAAGGTACGTACCGTAGATCTCACCCCACGCTGATGGAAAGGACAGACTAAGTTACGACCGGCCCCACCATTCCATCGGGATCTTGATCGCATCCAAGGTGTTCTCAAGGGACGTTTTCAGGGACAACAGTTATCCGCATGCAAAATACATTTCCAAATCGTTAAATAAGATGGACCCCTACTCGACCGAAGGCGAATTAATCAACATTCACAACCATTTCCATCAGGGCCAGTATCAGGAAGTCATTGACTTTGATACCTCTTCCTTCTCCCCTGACAACGCTCTTCCCGCGCGCATTCTTGTCCTCCGAGCTCGATTGGCTCTTGGACAGGCAGAAGATGTTCTCGACGACGTGAAGGGTGATTCTCAGCCTGACCTACAGGCTCTGGGCGCTCTTGCTGAGTTCAACTTGGGCAAGGCCGATTCTGCGGTGGAGACGATCGAGAAGCTGGCCTCTTCAGCTGTCGACAACACAACGGTCCAGGTTATCGGAGGAACGGTACTCCAAGCCGCTGGAAAATCTGAAGAGGCTCTTGCTCTTCTCACTCAACATCAGGGAAGCCGTAAGACTACCCAGAGGTTGGAGATTGCTTAGAATGCCGCTGACCGCTATTATCCAGTCGATGCTGTCTCTCTTATCGTCCAGATCCAGCTGCAACAAAACCGAACCGACCTCGCCCTGAAGGAAGTTTCTGCCGCAAGACGATGGGCCCAAGATAGTCTCTTGGTCAACTTGGCTGAGTCGTGGGTTGGATTAAGAGTCGTAAGTGTTCTACATGCTCGGGAAGTACATTCACTGAGAAGGTGCAGGGTGGTGAGAAGTACCAGCAGGCGTTCTACGTCTTTGAGGAGCTCGCCCAAGCTCCCTCGACCTCATCAGTTCGAAGTCTTGTCTCGCAAGCTGTCTGCGAACTGCACCTCGGCCGAACAGAAGAAGCCCAAGCTGCTCTCGAACAGGCTCTAGAGAAGGACGCTAATAACGTCGACGCGATTGCCAACCTGCTGGTTCTCAGTGTTATTTCCGGTAACCAGTCCGATGAATTCGCACAGTCAGTCCCCTTGTTTGATTCCAGTCTTTAAATAAGGCCTATACTAATATTTACTATAGGAAATTGAAGAGCGTCAAGCCTAACCATCAATTCTTGGCCGACTTGGAGGAGAAGAGCGCTCTTTTCGATAAGGCTGCCACGAAGTATAGCCCCAAGGTGTCGGCATGATTTAGACTAGGCGTATCAATTGCTAAAATTAATGGCGGGCGCATTATTCGTAGAGGATTGGACCCTCTTGGCAATGGTTATTGATATGTTGAACCTACTTTGCCATGTTAACCGAAGCACGTTCGAACAATATAAAAGTAACAACGGGAAAGCGAGGATTGTCAAAACATATCAGGGTCCATTACTGCAAAGAATTAGATTTGATACTGGCAAGGGTATATAAAGCCACTTGTGTGTGGACTTGTAACTCTGAGTCTTCTGAATGACGGGTATTTCTTGTTAATAGTATAGCAAGGTCTGGCATGGTTCTGAATACCACTTTTGTCGACGTACCGTCTTTTGGTCCATTGCCAAAAAGACGGAGCCGAGGCGAATGATCACTGAATCTTCTCAAGCTATTAAATTTCCAAACATAATATATCCATGATATCGTCACGAGACACAAGTCGGGATATCTACCAGTTAGGAGTCCACATTGCTAGATCCTGCTTCGCTGGTCGCATCGAGGAACAGAATGTGTTGCTAAAACAGATTCATGATGCTCAAGGGGATAATTTATTCGGGTGAGCAGGCGTATTACCTTGCCCCGAAGTTCAGAGACTAGAGCATCCATACCATAAAGGGGCCTGTCAATTCTTTATATGCCGTCAATCCTAAACCCCGTGAAGAAAAGAGAACAAGTCTCATGTACCCATGTCATAAAGCATCATGACGGCCCACACGAAACTCCCGTTTTTCCCAACCAAGATGTCATCATCATTCGCTAACGCTCGACTCGGCGCTGAAGCCATCTTACAAAATCTTTTGTCTAAGCATTGGACGCAATTGCTCATTTCTTCTTGTTGGGGAACTTGGGAGCGCCAATGTCGCTACCTCGCAGCTTGACATTGAGCACTCGCTCCATGGCGCCAAGCACCTTCTGATCGGGGGCGGCAGTGCCTCGCTCGAAGTCGGCGACGATCGCCTGGGTGGTGTTGCATCGGGTAGCGAGATCCTTCTGTGTCATCTTAGGCTCGACTTGCTGACGAGCCTTGGAGATGACATCGCCAACAGTCTTGCCGATGGTGTTGGGCTTAATGATGTCGTCGGATCGATCGACCTTTGTCATACGCTGACCCTCTGGTGCAGAACCCTGCAAAATGGTTAGTGTGTGCTACAGAGAGACAATGGCTGTACCTACGGCATTGGCTGAAGAGTACTTCTTCTCGGTAGTGAGGCCGCCAGCTCGTTGGGCAGCGTTCAAAGCAGCCTTTCCTCGAACAACAGTCTCTCGCTGGGCGGCGCCAGAGCCACGGGTGCGGCTGCCAATCTTGGTGGTGGTATCCCAGTCATCCATTTTGAAGATATGAAGTTTTGTAGATCGAAAGAATATGTGTGTGTTTTAGAGCGAGGTTTGGCTCGATATGGCGATGTGGAAGATGTGTTGTATGTTGTGTATGTAAGAATGGAATATAGATCAAGCTGAACTTCTGAGCGACAAAGAATTTATGGGGATGGTGATGGAATGGGCGGAGGTGTTTTGGGCCTGGCCTTGGGTCACTGAGTCAATCGGCGGGGGACTATAATTGGCACCGTGCATCGGTGGCCTCTCTCTGCATGCGCCTTGTTACTCCCGTGGTAAGGCTGCCTCCGGTTTGGTTACCAAGCCCTGGAGATAACAGTGCGGCCAGACATCTGTGTGTTAATTTTCATTCGCACTGCCACTGGTGGCCCATGTGTCGCCTCTTCCCAGCCCATAGAAGGTGCTAGACTTTCTGGACGGGAACCCGATTTTGAGACGGAGTCGCAAGATGGGTCCGGCCTGACTGAGCGAAAAGACTCAATGACGATGCTGACAAACTGACGTGCTCTCGTGCTCTCGTGCTCTCGTGCTCATCCATCTTACACTAACTATAGATAGGTAAATCGTAAATATTCTATCGTTCTTGAGATGATGACTAATGACAAGCATTGCTTGGAGCTCAGCTGCTTACTGGCTCGTGTGTCGATAAAATGTCCATCCCGTCATGCCAACTACAGTACCTTGATGGGCAGGCTTTCACCTCGGACTTCCTTCGTAGATATTTGAACAAAGACCCTCCTTTGCCTTTTCTCTTGCATCACTCACCCGCGAAGCTGAGGTATCATCTTGGCTTTTCAAACAGAGATGCATCATCGACCCCTGGCTTGCTTATGGACGGCTTGTTGGATGACTCGCCGCAGCCATCGGCCATCCTCGCCGCAGACTTCGTTGATGTACTCTTGAAGAAATGGTGGGATCTTGTTGTCATCTTGGCTACAGCTTGGGTATATTTTGTACTTGTAAGCAGACTCGACATTCCGCTTACCCTCGGCTTTGTCGCTTGGAAGCATGCTTCTGTGATGACCTCGCTCGCAAGACGCATCAAATCACGGTACATCACGGATGCCGCATTTAGAGTATGCGGAATACTTCTAGTTGGTTACTATTTCTCAAGGTGGATTGCCGATCACAGGGTCAATCCCACTGCTAGTACTACTCATCCACTGTTAATTCCTGGTCGAATAACTCACCATGGGGTATATCCACAGAAACATTCTTTTGCTTATCCATACCTCATGCTTGGCATCCCGATAGAGGTCTCGGATGATGCCAATGGAGTTATGTCTGCACATGCTCACGGTCCAACGTCTTGGTTCACACAATTGTTCGGTTTGACAAACTTCTTTGAGGTTCGTCCAGTTGATCACCTACAATGCATACGTTCCGACAATGGCTGGCGTGGAAAATTGGATGCATATCTAGGGTCTGAGGTTTGTTAAGCCATCTTATAATTGATCTCAAACTGACAGGCGCAGGGTATTGAGGCCTCGCGATATCCGTATGCCTATCTCGTGACTGCCGCACAGTTCCCAGGCTTTCGCTTCAAACCGGCAACCTTCTGGTTCCTTTGCTCATCGGACAAGGTCCTTCGGGCAATCATTCTGGAGTCGAGCAATATCTTCGGAGAAAGGCCTCCCTATCTTGTCACGACAGAATTGGAGAAAGAAGACGAGCATGTTCATAATGTGACCCAGAACCACCAGGGACTTCAGTGCTCTCAAACAAAAATGACATGGCGAAAGAGGTTTCATCTTTCATCTTTCAACTCGCGAAGGGGATCATACTCTATACTTGCCAAAGATCCCCATGGGCCTGGAATGCAAGGATTTCGAGGACTCGACATCTCTATCACCCTCTCTTCATCAAAAGAACAGCCGAAGCTTTTTGCAAAATTGCTTTCTGAAGGCAAAGCTATTGATTCTGACAGAATAAGCATTCTAGGCAAGGTTGGTTTCGTCTTAAGCTGGTTTGGTTCGGTTCTAGCCATTCTTCCTCGATTCATGATGCAATCAACAATCCTCTTCTTCCAGCATAATCTTCATTTCTGGTATCGACCTGAACCTTTGAAGGAAAGCATAGGACGGTCAGCTAATTGGATCGAGAAAAACCTGGAACAAGTATTTCGTGAATACTTGAAGTATCTTGTCCGACGATCAACCGCCCCTGTCACTATTCTATACACGCCAGGGGCTGTTGCTGAAGCGTCTGAGCAGACATTCATCTCACCCTTCACGTGCGGCCTGGGAGACTCTGGTTGCGAGATCAAGATCAAAGTGTTGACGCCGATTTTCTATTCACGCCTCGTTCACTATGCGCATGATTCTGAGGCCATCTTCTGCGAGGTGGTTGAAAGCTGTACCCTTTGGACTGACAGGCCGGAACAGCTGACAAGGGTGTCTTTGAAGAAGGGTTCTCCACCTATTCATACTTCCAATCTGCTTGATTATGTGCTGTTTCAGCTCATCAAAAGCCTCAGACGACGGCCTGATAAGATTGAGAGACCATTGACGTCTACCAATAGACATTCGTCCTCAGTTAAGGGCATTGATATCCGGGGGTTTCGAATTTCATCCATGGACGCCTTTGTTCTTGAACGAGGAGATGAAGAACTCAAAAACGCGTATTTGAGGTCTGTGGTTCGCCTCTTTGTGGCTGATCGCTTTGCCCTGAGCAGCGTCAGCCTACTTGGCATGATGGAGCTCATAGGAAGAGTGGGTGTCTCATGGGTGCTGGCATTGCTCATCACGCAGACGATCATGGGCTTCTCATGATACTCATAATGTCACGGACAGAAGAAGCATGGGAAGCGCCCGTCCCTGATTGATGGGCCGAAGAACAGAAGATTCGGGTCAAAAAGTCCATCAATCATTCACGGGTCAACATCCTGCTTACACCATACGTCCGGGTCAACCGATATTGATACGATTGAGAGACGACTTCAGAACAGGCTATAATTAAACCAACGACGAGTTAAGACCATTGACTGACCAACCAGCACCACGAACCATATAGCCCAGGCGTTGGGGTCTCCACCTGCCCCGCGAATCTTATCATCGTTCTGATCAAGCTCTCAATGATGTGAGCTCACTGTCTCGAATTTGGAATCAAGAACTTCTTTGAGCTCTAGGAGTTGCTTGAGCGACAGTAGTCTACTGCCAGAATGTCATTGCAACATCAACTACTCCGTATACAACAACCATAGCGTACCCCTGCATATGTTGGGCATATCTCAAATTGTCCCAATTCCAAATACTATGCGCATGAAGCCCCGCTCATGCTTCCGGGGCTTCATGCTTCGTCTCCATTGAGATTACTCCCTGAAGAATGACAAATATCTCTGTCAACGTCACACAGCACTTGGTAAGAGTGCCAGGGGGGCCCAAATGAACTAAGGCTGACGATAGGACTCGCCAATGGTATATGGCTGCGTACCAGTAACGATATCCCATCGACCTGAGTATCTGGAATTGAACGATGGTTTGGACAGAATTTGAGTATTTGGGAGTGTCACACGAAGGATGTAACGCCGCTTACTGGGCTAGCGCTCATGTCAAGCCTTGTTACCAACACGAAGCTGTACACAAATCGAAGCATGCAGCTCCAGTTTACGCCCGTCGTTCCCAGTTCGACAACACATCCTTCGTTGACCTAAAGATCATTCTCAACGTCATCCAATCACCGCCCCACCACCAAATCCCCGGTCTTCGTTCATCATACTGTACCTTTACTCCCAACACTCCCCATCACTGACAAGAGTTCGGGATTTCCCTTTACCCCGCTATGGCCCCTCATGGAGCTTTCGAGAGCTTCTCTAGAGGTTTTAAAAGCTCTCTGTTCCCCGTTCTAGAGGGTATCTTTCAGTTCAGACATCAATCTTCGACCTCGTATAACATCTCATCAACACACTCTTGAACAATCGCAATGCCTCTCTCTGGACACTGCCTTTGCAAAGCCGTCACCTACAAGGTCGACGACGAGCCTCTTCTGGTTGGCTACGATCACTGTGACGATTGCCAGCGCCAGAGTGGTTCTACTTACTGTACGTCCCAGCTCCACGAGCCAACGATGCTTGAATAGATCAGGCTGACATCTGTTACTTTAGCTCTCGTGGCTGTTGTCAAGAAGGACAAGCTCACAATCAGCGGACCCGTCAAGACCTACTCTGGCAGTAAGGGCTCTTCAGGCAACATTGTCCACCGTCTCTTCTGCCCCGAGTGCGGCTCTCCCATCGCCCACCACCCCGATGCTGCTCCTGAGATCATTGCGCTCAAGGCCGGTACTCTCGACACTGAGATCAAGAAGAACCTGAAGCCTGTGAGTATAAATCGTCCGATGTCGATGCTAATGGTAACTGACATTGATCGTAGGACACCGAGATCTGGACCGTCAGCAAGCTGCCCTTCTGCCAGGAGCATCTTGCTAAACCCTTCTCCCACATGCCCGAGTAAAACATGACACCGGAAGGATATGACAGGGAGACTTAACGAGTTGTAAAGATAGGCTACATACCTACAAATAGTTGATAAGAATACAAAAATCTAAACATATTCACAAGCAGTAAAATAAGGACTGATGTGGTCATCACAAGTTTATTCAAGAATTTATTCTCTAGATAGTCTATGTGCGATCGAATCGAGCAAATGCTTTTTCGTTAAACCCAGAAGTCATCCGACATAAAATCATGATAGTAAGTCTACACCCTCATACAAGCGCAACACACAACACCACAATCATCACCGCCACTGTGATAGCGGGCGTCTCATAGGCGGCTGCATCGGCCTTGGGAAATTCCTTCTGTACACGGCCGGTTTCACTGGCTTGTGCTGTGAAGCAACTCGCTGTGCCGCAATCATATCCGTCTGGACAGCATCCAGCGACTGGGCCGGCATCTCGACCACAAAGGAACCAGCCATCTGCGCAAGTTGATGAGGGTCCCGGGGCGGGTGGAGCATCGGTTGCAAGGACGACCATGGTCGCGCCGCTCGAGACAATGGTTGTCGAAGGGGCAGGGCAATCATGAACATCACAGTTTCGACCTGTCCGACAACACCCGCCACCGTGAGTGGCGAGACAGCCGTAGAAGCCCGTGGGACAGCCTGTTTGGGTCTCTCCATCGTCGCTTGATGTTACCGAGGTGCCAGTCGGGCGATACGGAGCGATTCCAGTGGCTGAGCCTGTCGCTGTAGGAGTCGCGGTCACAGCACTATCTTCTGTCTCAGGCTCGATTTCAGTTTCGGTCTCAGTTGTGGTTCCAATCTCGGAAGTCGTGGGCTCTCCAGTGGTCTCAACCTCTGTTTCCGTCTCGGTAGTAGGTTCGACTGTGGACAACGCCGAAGTTATTTCTTGAGAAGTTGTGAGGACTGTCGTTTGATCTTGAGTTGTGGTTCTCGCCTGTGTAGCAACAGCACTGGGGACGCCTGATTAAAGTCAATATTGGTCTTAAGAAGCATTGCAGGTATTCACTCACAGCCCAATCCTTGGCAAACATATCCCGGAATACAGCATCCTCCGCCAAGTTCTGCAGAGCAACTCGTAGCTCCATCAGGGCACGCCCCAACACCTCCACCACAAGACGCACCGTCCGGGCAGCACGCGACGCCTCCTGCCACAGTATTGCCAACATTCACACAATACGTTCCCTCCTGGCAGCACTTGAATTCGGAATCAATGTCAGAGCAGCTGTTCATCCCCCTGGGACAAGACGACCTCCTCTGTAGCAACACCAGTACCTCTGCGGCTCGGCGCAGAAGGCTCTCGTGGGACTCTTCACTGTGAGGAGCGAACGCTGGACGATAGAAGCGCCCTGTGCCATTGAGGCTCACGAGTTTGTCATCTTGCTCTTCAAGAAACGATATGGCGGCAGCGGCAGCTTCGCGCGGAGCAAGACCGTGTAGTGGTGCGAAAGCGAGATGCTCCCTAAGGAGCTTGTCGTGCGAACCAGGGGCGACCTTCCGGATAGCTATTGGTGAACCCGATTCAGCGAGGGCCTGAGGAGGAAGTAGTGTAGCGAGGCACAACAGAAGAGCCGATATGGATCGCATTGCCGTACACTGAGGAAGTTGTGGAAAGCTCAGGCTCAACTAGTCATGCGATGAACTCTCGTTGGGCTCATAGATTTTCAAGCGACGGCGGTGAACAAATGGGTGTTACTATTATGAATGCTTACACCGCCACAGAGTATGAGCCTGAGCCAAATGCAATTGCCAGACACAGGCTAAAGAATGTCAGAAAACACCACTGGGCTAAGGTGATGTTCACTTAAAGTGAACGAGACAGGGCATGATGCTGCCGATGGGGTATGACAACGACAACTCAGCGTTTTTTTACGGATAGGTGGCTTGTCAACAATCAATTGGGTGGCTGGGCGACGGTCAGGTGAAGATATGATGAGGCCACAAGATGGCGGCTCTATCGCTACCTAGACTGACCTAAGTGCGTGCTCCAGCACTTGATCAAGTTACAGTGAGGGCATTAATTCCTACTCGGTCGTAGCGCTGGAATTCATACGCATCAGACTGAGAGCCGTAGGAGAGTCGCCTGTATGTACGGGCAAAGGAAGAGAGTCATGATGGCTGGCGGCGTGGCGTGCAACGTCATGCAGGGTCTCTCACAAGCTAGCCTAATGAGACGTACTCCAGCAACCACAGTAAAAATCAAGCAAGTTCTCCATAGTTAATTGCTCAAGCACTCAATAAGTCAGATATTGTTTTCCACACGTGTTTCATCTAGTATACATCGTTATCATACAAGATTTTCCATGTCCCCAATGCCTAACACCCAAGCGCCACCCAACCGTCGTGTTATACATACCCAAGTTTTTACAACAACGGCACCCAGGCCTTAGGTATTCTAATGCTCTTAGAACACCAAATCGTCATTTTTACCGAGCTCTTGATCGTCGGGTCGTTTTTGCTCTGCCTCCGTAGCAGCATCAACTTCAGATCCCTCGCCAGTGGTCTTTACTCCAGAAGAACCATCACTTCCGGCTTCAATGAGCTTCGCCCCAGTCTTCGTCGCTATGGTCCTGCTCTCTACATCGTCAGAACTGGCCTCCGAATCAGCCAGTCTGGCCGTGGGCTCAACTGGCTCTGGCGAGACAGTCACAGGTTCCTTGACGAAGGAATGACACAAGAGGCCTGCCGCAACACTGACGTTCAGACTATCCACACAGCTTCCATGAACAAACCGAGGTACTGATAGCTCATAGTCGGCAGCAACCTTGATAGATTTCGAAAGTCCATAGCCCTCATTGCCAAGAATTAGCAGACACGGATGTTCGTTTAGTGGGCTTTGTGCCTCAATCGTATCTGTTGACACGAACTTGCTCCCATGCTTTCGAACAAGCTTTCGATCAGGCGGCGCCACCGCAGCGTATGATTTCCAGCCAGCTTTCTGGGAGTCTTGGACGAACTTCACAGGATCATCCACCGCGAATAATGAGACTTCCTCCACTGCACCGGCAGCGGACTTGAGGACAATAGGTGTGAGTGTGGAGGATCCCCGGTTCGTGATACCGACGGCGTCAACGCCGAGATAGCTCGCAGTGCGAATGATACCGCCTAGGTTTCCCGGGTCGAGGATCTCGTTGAGCAGCAAGACAAAAGGCTTGGGCATCACATCATTGGACCGCCGAATGAATGGGTCGGTGCCATTGATCGTTGCCTCTTCCTTGGTTTGATGATCAAGGTCCACGTGAAAGCCCAGGCGACCAGGACTCTCCTCTAACTTGCCAAGAGATTTGATGGGGATCTGGGGTACAGGGGAGGCTTCAAGCACAAAGCCATTGTGAGGTCGCCCCATGCTCATCTTATCCATGATTCGTTGCTCTTCAGGAGGCACGATATTTATGGGCACGTTGAGTTTCTTCGCCGTTCGCGTCAGGCTAACAGTGTCCGCGTTATACTTTCGGTTCTCATTGGCATGTATGTAGAGATTATACAACTTTCGTCGATTCTGCTCCAGTGCTGCTTTGACAACTGATCGACCGTATAGGAACTGAGAAGCAGCGGTAGTGTATTTGAGGGTCATGGCCATCATCTCCTTCTTCTTTCCACGCTTGATATCGCCAGAGTTAACTCCTTGGTCATTCTGCCGGTCTTCTCGAGCGTTGCCATGACGAAAGTCGCTAGGCTGGGAACGGTCGAATCTCCGCTGTGATCCGTCAAATTCAGCATCGGACCATCCACCAGAGATATTTGACTGACGATCTTGATGATCGAAGCGGCCAAGACTTTGTTGCGAATCTTCAGGGCGTCGTGTTGAGCGATTGGATTGCTGACTTGATTCCTCGAACCTCTCGTTTGATGGCTCTCGTCGTTCGTGTCGTGCAACATCATTATTCCCATTTCTAGACCCAAACGTGCGCTCCCTTTGAGCTTCAGGCAATGGTCGCGGTCGAACGGGCTGCTTCACGTTCAAACTGTCGGCCACCTCTTTGAGATCGCCATACTTCATTCGGTGTACGAAGCTGCGATTTCCGAATTCGTTTTCAGGATCGGCGAATCGTCTCCTCCTGGTTCGGCGGCCTATGCCTAGTTCTTCTCTCTCTTCCCGTTCCTTCTTTTCCTCCTCTTTTTTCCTCAATTTCTTTTTCAGCTTCTGTTCCTGACGCCAATTTCGTGTGCCACCAGAGTCGACGGCTCTTGCACTGAACTGTGCCAAAAAGTCGTCTCGGGGTCGGTTGGGAGGCTCTTTAGGACGAGCGAGTCGCTCGCCTCCTACTTTTCGTCGACCAGTGTCACGATAGGCATTGCGAGTGTCGAAGCTGTCTGGGCCGTTTTGAATTCGTTCAGATCTGATCGATCCCCGGATGATGGCTGAGAGACATTTTGCGCGAACAAAGATGGGGGCGAAACGCCTGGTAGCGGGATGAAGCCTTGCTAATGGGCGGTTTAGAGCACCAATCCTCAGTTGTGTAGGGGTAAGCATTGCATAACGTGGCTATATATTGCTACACAATAATTCCCTTTTTTATGTTTGCGGTTGTCCTGCCTGCTGAATTGCAGGTTGTAGTTAGTCCAATTTGTTCAAAAATTCTATGCACTGAGATAAAAGTTTCCGTATCAGGCGGCCCCGCTAAACTATTTTTCTGCCCCCCCCTGCTCGCTACTCGACTGGGCTTCTTAGCGGGTCCAGCTGGGCGGTGAGATTCGACGAGAGCGCATTAATATGGCGGGGCCATTGCAATCCCTGACCCAGGTGTTAATTGGGCCATAACTTTAACGCGTTTGAATGCGACTGTCGCGTTTCCTGATACCAATTTAACTTAGCCAATCTAATCCAGGGCAACATCCAAATTCTCCATTATGAAGCTTCAGCCATGCCGCCAAACTTGCCAAGTTACGATCCAGCTTGTCAAACTAAACTGAACAATCTATACATTTAGTCGATTCTGACGAACGGTATCGTGTCCCCGGAAGGGCCATTCACCCCCACCAGGTCTCGACCGTCACGAATATCTCTTTTGCGATTTATGCGACGCGCGCAAGATGGATAATGTGAACCCTCCCTACGAGCCCCTCGAGGGCCTTGTTGACCAAAATGATGACGCTATTGAGCGCTCGCTAGAGTGGCTTCTGGCGGACCTCAATGGAGACAATGTCGCTCTGCCTCCCAACGCTGATATGGAAACGGAACGGCATGGGAATATGAATGCTCGAGGCGAGGATAGGGAACAAGACACTCCCCAAATCGAAGAAGATGGATCAAGCGTCTTCAGAGTTTCTCAGCCTCACTACAGGTTTGAGGTTGCGATTCCGGAAATGCCTATTGATAAGCGTAACGAGTACTCGGCCGTTCATAGCGATATCGTCGAGTTCATATCTGGGGAGCTCCGGCCAAGTCGTGGCACCGTCAAGTATCATGTCGAGTTTACAGATGGGCGACAAGAGTTGGTAGGTGGACATTCTTTCATGAATTCTTAAGCAGATGCCAAGCTGCTTCTCCTACATGACCTAGGAATGCTGTTATCTATATGCTTGAAGCCCGCTCAAGCTATTAGGCTGCAGCTTAAAGCTGGGGTCGCAAATATAATATGCGAGCTCTTGTTTATAATATGCCTTATTCACTGCCTAGCTCGCAAGCCTATTCTTCTCTATTGTGCCCCCAACAGCTGCAGCTCCTCCTTCATCACGACTTTTTTTACGTTTCATTTCTTTGCCCACAACACACTTGCACACTCTCCCTCTCAATATCCTCTATTCATTTCCACCGCATAGTACTGATTTTATCTCAAGATATCTACAGCTGAACTCGTTACCCGTGAGAACGGAAGAGTTGCATTGGCCCGATTCAGCCAAGGCCTATGGCCACATGAACTTGACGACATGTCTGCCCGCAAGCGAAAATACATGCAGGACGATGAGTGGGACTCTGGACAGGAGTCTGCTGTTTCTGACCGTATGGACATTGACGAGGAGATGGAGGATGATGACGAAGGACCAGTTCAGAGAAAACGTTCGTCTCGAAGCGTATCCCGACGCATTCGCTCTAGAGAGAACAACAAGCAACTTTCCCGTAGTCCTGCTCTGGCGATAGACGAAGATGATCTGGACGATCTACAGCCAGAGCCTTCAGGGGCCACCAGATCGTTGAGAACTCGACCTCCAAGACAGATGACTCGTATGTCCTTTAAGAACGGCATCAGTAGTCAAGACCAGGATGAACTGCTTGGAGATGCCCCTCTTGTTTCGTCGGGTGAGGAAGATGATGATTTCATGCCTATCGTCTCCGATCTTGCCCCCAAAAAAGGACGTCCTACTAGGTCGCGACAAAAGTCAAAGCGTCTTCACACTGCGAGTATGCGACAAAAGACTCTGTCTCAATTGCGCCAGAAGTCCCCTGACTCAGATATTGAGTTTGAAGCACCTCGGCGTTCCTCCAGAGCCACAAGGAACACTCTGAACATGCGAGATGATGCCCAAATGGATGAGGATTCCTTCTATATTGCCGATGACAAGGCCCCTGGCGCCTCGAAGATTATCTCAATCAGAGAGGTTTTTCAACCTCTTCCCGCCGACTCAGAGTTTGCTTCGATGCACATGGATACCTGCCACACCTGCGGAGGCTCACGACAACGGGGCCCAATGATTCACTGTCAGGGCTGCACGTTGTCTTATCACAAGAACTGCCTGGGATACCGCAGTGCTCGCGAGCATATGGTTACCAAGGTCGGTCAGGACGATTTTGTCATGCAGTGCAGGTTCTGTATTGGCGTCCCAAACAAAAAGGATGGCAGTGCTCCCAGGCATAGCATGTGTCAGGCATGCAAATCTCCAGGTCGTAGCTGCGCTGCCTTTTCTGAAAAGAAGACATCTCGACAGGAGGAGAAGCTTCGTGAACAGAATGGTGGCGTTGATCCAATCACTCAGGTTCCTCCGGACCTTCTCAACAACGCTGAAGCGGTCCTCTTCCGATGTACTTCATGTCATCGAGGCTGGCACGTTGATCATCTTCCGGGCGCTAGAGGCGGAACAATCGGAACAGATCTCAAGTCCGAGCGCCTGAAAGACCATTCCATTGACTGGCAATGCAAAGAGTGTGCAAATGCCAGGCACAAAATTCATCGGCTCGTGGCATGGCGCCCGATACCAACAGAGCTTGGCAAACGAGACCCTCGACTAATGTACACTGAGGTTCGAGAGGACGAGAAGGAATATCTGATCAAATGGGAAAGTCTATCTTATGCTCACTGTGACTGGAAGCCGGGTGCTTGGGTCTACGGTGTAGCAGCGCCCACGATGCGTACTTCCTTCGGCAAAAGAGACCTCGAGCAGGATTTGTTGAAACTCAGCGAGCGAGAGGCCATTCCAGATGAGTTTCTTATGCCAGACATAGTTCTCAACACCAGATTGGACCCATCGGTCCCAAGACCAAGGACAAAAAAAGACGAAATAGAGAACTTGGCCAACGTCAGCAAAATCTTTGTCAAGTTTCAAGGCCTTGGTTATGACGACGTTGTGTGGGACACGCCCCCATCAGAGGATGCAGGCGATATTTATGCCTCCTTTGTGGAGGCATACTACGAGTATGTTGAGGGCAAATACTTCAAGAGTGAATCTCAGCACAAGATCAGAGAACGCGTCAAGGCTTACAAAGCCGAGCCGTTCGAGGAGTTGAAGGCGCAACCTGTCGGCCTCAAACGTGGAAAGCTCATGGGATACCAGATTGAAGGAGTTAATTGGTTGTTGGGGAACTACCACTCAGGCCGCAGTGTGGTTCTCGCAGATGAGATGGGCTTAGGAAAGACTGTCCAGGTTGTAGGCCTTGTGACTTCTTTAGTCCAAGACAGCCCTAAGGTAAGGCACCAGCGTCTAGGAAGCCGACGGCAATTATACTGACATAACCAATAGTGCTGGCCTTTTCTTGTCGTTGTTCCAAATGCTACATGTCCGAATTGGCGCCGTGAGTTCAAGCAGTGGGTGCCAGAGCTCCGAGTGGTCGCCTATCATGGCGGAAGAGAACCACAGGCACTTGCTTACAAGTACGAGCTGTTCCCCAATGGATCTACTGACATGAAGGCACACGTAGTGATCATGTCCTATGACTCAGCACAGGACCCTGCGACAAAGGCTCTCTTCAAGTCTATCAATTGGGTAGGGCTTGTGGTTGACGAGGGTCAGCGCCTGAAGAACGACCAGAACATTTTGTATGGTGCTCTTCGCTCAATGCGAATTCCTTTTCGACTTCTGCTTACTGGTACACCACTCCAGAACAACAAAAGGGAACTGTTCAATCTTTTACAGTTCATCGATGAGAATCAGAATGCCGAAGAACTGGACGCAGAGTATGCGGTTCTTGATAAGGAGACGCTACCAAAGTTGCACAACAAGATTCGACCATACTTCCTCCGCCGAACCAAAGCAGGTGTTCTCAAATTTTTACCTCCCATGACGCAAATCATTCTGCCGGTCACGATGACTGTGATTCAAGAGAAACTTTCGAAGAGTATCATGGCCAAAAATCCCGAGCTCATCAAGGCCATGTTCTCCAACAGCAAGATGAACAAGAAGGAACGTGGATCTCTCAACAACATTTTGATGCAGCTGCGAAAATGCCTCTGCCACCCTTTCATGTACTCCGAAGCTATTGAGGAACGTCACCATGATCAAACAGTAATTCAACGCAACCTGGTCGAGGCATCAGCCAAGCTCCTACTTCTCCAAGTCATGCTTCCAAAACTACAGGAAAGGGGGCATCGCGTGTTGATCTTCAGCCAGTTTTTACAGCAACTGAATATCATTGAGGATTTTCTCAGTGGCCTAGGCTACGATTTTCGCCGTCTCGATGGCAGTATCAGTAGTCTAGAAAAACAACGCCGCATTGATGCCTTCAACGCCCCTGACTCGCCCATCTTCGCGTTTCTGCTTTCGACTCGAGCTGGTGGTGTCGGCATCAATCTCGCTACTGCAGATACAGTCATCATCCTCGATCCTGATTTCAACCCACACCAGGATATTCAGGCATTGTCCCGTGCTCATCGTATTGGACAGAAGAAGAAGGTCCTTTGTTTCCAGCTTATGACTGTAGACTCGGTCGAAGAAAGAATTATGCAAATTGGTAAGAGGAAGATGGCCTTGGATCATGCTCTGATCGAAAGCATGGACGACGACGAGCTTGCCGGTGATGATCTGGAGTCAATATTGAAACACGGCGCCCAGGCCTTGTTCAACGATGACTATGAAAAGAAGTCTATCCACTATGATTCTGCTGCTGTTGATGCACTTCTAGATCGGACAGACGACACGGAAAGCAAACCTGATGATGGGGCATCATTCTCTTACGCCAAGGTGTGGTCCAACGATAAGTCCGGCTTCGACGCTGGTTTTGCTACCGAAGAGATGGCTGAACCAGAAGCTTTCAACTCGAGCGTCTGGGATCGTATCCTGGCTCAACGTGAGGCAGAAGCACAGCGTCAAGCTGAAGCAACTCGGGAGGTTCTGGGTCGCGGTGGTCGACGTCGACAGGTAGGCTATTGGTTTGTAAAGTTCTACTTATCAGCAGCTGACCACCTCACAGGCTATTAACTACAAGGCGAACGCCCTAGATAACCCTATTCCTGGCGATGCCGAAGCTGAGCCGTCAGACTCCTCTGATGATTTTGCTGGCGGTGACTCTGGAGAAGAGTCTGAGGAGGAAGATCCATCACTGGCAAAAGGTAAACGCCAAAAGATCCCATCTGTTAAACAAACAACCCCGTCCACGACACCAGTGAAACATTCAAGCCGCAAAAGTAAAGTTAACAAGACTGCAACACAGACGCCGAAGCAGACCTCCAAACCCTCCAAGCATCGAACGCCCGTAACGCCAGACCGCAGCAAGTCATTGGCGAACAGCAAAAAGCCAGTCGCAGGAGCCGGCAAGAAACACCAAACAACCACAGCAAACAGCAAAAGCAGCAGCCAACTTGGCAAATCGGGAACACCCAAAACCCCAAGCAGCAAGAGAGTATCCGAAACAATCGCACAGCGACCCCCGGCTACCCCATGCAAAACTCCTACGCTCCAGGGAGTGGCCCAGTAACTACCGAAATGCCCATTGACTTCACCCGATATCACAAGGGTAATTACCTCTACCAGGGCAACTCTACAGACCCTATACCACCTGGGCGGGTGATTCCCACCCAACCCCGTGCTCCTAATAACCAAATAGTTGATTACAGAAACATTCGCCTCCGCTCAGAAGCCGAAGTTAGAGTAGCCCTTGATTGGCTCCAGCGTTCGGAACCTGAGACTGAGGTTAGGAAACAGCACAGGGCGGTTCTGCTAAGCCGTCTAAGGTCGCTTACCGGTAAAAGCGGAACGCAGCACAAATGATTCTACTTTGGACATAAAGAAAACGAGGTTGCTCAGCGCAAGCAGCCGCGCTGATACAATGCTTTCCCCACATCTGGTGTGAATTAAAGGTGGACAACAAGCCCTTTGCTTTGCTAGACATTTTGATTTATGCTTGTTTGCATGCCAGGCGGCATCATGCACGCGGAGCTGGGTACCCAGTGAAGGAGGACGGCAAGCTAGCAAGCAAGCAACCTTGGAAGCTGGCGACATGGCCAACCTCAGTATAGCGAGGGAGGCATGATGATAGACAGCATAGCACAGACGAAGGACCTTTGAATGAAAACTCTCCTGAATGCGCACATGAGCCTTGCTGATAATTTAGGTCAAGTGTTTGAAGGTCAGTGCCGGCAAACCGTCGCTGCGGGTAACCGCAGTCGTAGCATGTGTTTTGTAGAGTACGCCTCAATGTCAAGCAAACATGCCATAGTGACTGATGACCATCTTTTCAAGTATAAGATAAGGTAAAGCCTCATGGACCGCCCACCTAGGATTAACCACTTATCCCCATCCTCTTGCCTATACCGTGCCCTCGAGCCACCCTGGTAGACTTCCACACAGTATTGTTGAACATAGACGCTGTCTTCCGTCTACTGTTTGCCAGCGCATGTCTCGAAGTTATAGCCCGACTTCCGTTACCCGCGTCCCAGTTCCTAGCCGTCTGATAGACCGTGCGTGGATGCTCCTGGGACCAAGACTTCTTATAGTCATCGGATGCTACACTTGGTCAATCGTCCGAGAAATTGTCTCTACCTATAACAACTCTAACTTGGATCATCCCCGGGTGAACAACTAGCCTCCTTCGCCTTCTCACTGAATCAGAAATATCCCTTCTCTCCAATACACTATCAAAAGATCTCGTGTTTATCGCTGGGCTTGAATTTCATCACAACACCATCTCAGCTCTCAGAATCATGAATCGACCAAGTTCCGTGGATCTTTCGCAACCTCCCTCCAACAATCACTTCCATGTGGTTGGCGGTAACGCTTATCCTGTTCAAGTGTCTTATGGAGGCTGGCAGCAGAACACTACAGTCCCCCAGCTTTCTGCTCCACGAGGCATGACATCTGGCAACTGGAGAGGTTCTCAGCCATCTACAAACCCCATGAACAGCTCTGTCCCCGTTACTAAGCACTCGCTTATGATTTCTCCAACTCATCCCTCCTCTTCTTCCAGCAACGACAGCGGGCCTGTGAGCATCTCCGATTGCCTCAACGGTTATGCCTACTGTGTAAAGCGACCCGACGGGCTGTACACAAGACTGATTCCGGCAGACATGATCCCAACCCTCATCGAGCTGCCTGCTACTCAGACCAGCGCCCAAGGAATGGTACTGCTTCCGGATTTGCACATGCAGCCCCCACAAGGGGTTCCTGGGATGAATCAGCCCGTCACATTCAAGGTACGTGAACTGAAGACGGCGCACGCAGTAGACGATGCTGAGTGTATAGGCTCCAAATGGCCCAGCATCTGATGTCCTCCAGGTAATCAGCCTCTGGCCGTATTTCGCTACCTCCTTTGTCCTTTTTCTTTTTTCCTGGAGCAAGACTAACGTCGTTTTCTAGACCAGGATTGATCGTATCGTTGCAACATCACCTGCTCAGCAACGCAGAACCAAGATCTATTGTGACAAATGGATCCACGACGGCACCTGCGCCTTTACTCAGCAGGGTTGCAGATACAAACACGAAATGCCCTTCGACAAGGCTACGCAGCAATCTCTGGGCCTGTTTCATGGGTTCCCCCAGTGGTGGCGAGATCACCAGGAAGAGCTTCAGAAGCACCGCAATCGAGACTTGCGTGCCGGTAGCAGCCAAGTCATCCTTCGGTCTGGCTGGCGAGATGATGGCAATGAGGATGTCCCTCAGACCACGACAGTCCTGGCTCCCGTTGGCCCGGAGAAAAATCAGAAATCAAGCAAGAAAAATCGCCTCTCTCAGACTCGCGAGGGGCTGCCTAGTGCTCCAGCATCTGAGAGGCGCTCACTAACAGGATCGGAGACTGAATGGTTCATGAGCTCGACAGCAACCCAGGGCTGGAACGGATCTTCGCCTCGCCGCTCTTCGGTCTCAGCTGATCATTATATTCGCTAGCAACCGCGTGTTGAGCAAACAAGCTACCTATACGAAAACAAAGAAAAAGGAACACGCCGACTAGACTTTCGACAAGTCGACGTATTAGAAAGACAAGGAATTGGAATGGATCCCCTGGTTTTATGTACCCGCTGGTTTTATGTACCCGCTGGAAACTTGTTGAAGTTGGGTCCCAAAGGCTGTTCGATCGATGTGTTGTCCAGCAACTTAGATATCACTCTCTTTTCTGTTTGACCATCTCATATTAGATACGAACCCAATCTTTAGTGTAATCTCCGAAAGGCAATCTCTGGCACGCTGCGCTGGGGCCTGCTTCGTAGATAGCTGAATGATCTCTAATTTCTTTTGCCATTAGCCAACCCTGTTTCTTGTAATCACTCAGATGGTGTCACATAGGCTTTAGCGAGCTGGCCATGCGAGCCAGGTCTCAGGCAGGATTTGGGTGAAGCATAAGTTAGATATGTATTTATTGTTACGATTATGTTAAAATTGTACCATGCCACGCTATACTCGTGCTTGTGCGATGCCAGGTCTAGTGCAGGAGTTTTGCGCAAATGGGCTAGAACAGCATGTAGAAGAAAAACAGACTGCAAGACGAATAAATGAAGCTATCCCCAACCCACTACCTGCTAGTCTAGAGTAAACCTTTGGGGGTGGTGGGGGCAGCCCCTTATCGAGATCCGCTAGACGATAAGCTCGCTCGGCTAATTCCCGGACCTACAACTTCACCACCCCTCCAATGCGAGAGCTGTGCTAATGAGTTATTGCCTGCCTATGAGCTTTGAGCTTGGAGAGCAACAACAAACTACCTCAACACGGACCGGGGCTTAACAATACAAAGTTCTTGGTCATCACTTTGAGTTATTGACGAGCATGATTGGGAGATGATCAGTGTAACAGTTTCATCAATTCAAACTCCACACTTCACACAACCAACCAGTACATTGAGAATCAGCCTGGGTATTCAGAGCACAGCTGATCATGGACACCGTTACGGCCGTCCTAGCTGCCTTCGCGCCAACTCAGGCCGCTACTCATTCCGTCAAGAATTATGATGCTGCTATTCGGGACCATGTCGCCGCTGTGACCTCGCTGTTTGCGAACCAACGGGAAGTCATCAGTGCCAATGCTAGCCAAATCCTACGAGTAGATCTCACACTATCTTTGTTGATTCTAGCTAACGCTCCCAGAATATTGACCCCTCGACCGACTCTATCACATTTCAAGCTATCCTCCTTCTCTCACTACAAACATCGAACCCCGCACATGGTAGCGGACGAAGCACACTCTCAGACGAGACCCTCCGATTCCTTCTCAACTTCAACCCTCTCCAGATACGATATGTGGGCTCTGGTTTCAGAAAGCTTCTTGAACACATCTCATCATGCACGCTATTTACGGTACGCGCCACCCTTCCATAGCATCACAAGGCGCTAACTATCCTGCAACTAGACAAGGGTTACTGTAGAGGCTTTGGCTGCTGCTATACTGCGACTCGATCCCACGGGAAGCATGTTCACGTCTACCCATCTTACACTGGTCAAGATCGCTTATTCGACATCTTGGATTGAGCCCGCTCTCAAGGTTCTCGATTGCGATCTTACGTTCTACCCTGGTATGGCGGGCCAGAAGGACGCCAAACTCTTGTGTGATAGTAGTCTGCATCCCGCCTCCTTCATTTCAGTTGATACAGGTCTTACTGGGGATGTGAAGAGCTCTGCCGTCTTGGAGTTTAATCACCTTGCAGCTCAATGCTACATGTCACGGCGAGACTGGACCAAAGCCTACCGAGCTCTTGAGCGCGTCATTACACACCCAGCAAAAGACAAAGGCGTCAGTAAGGTTATGGATGAAGCGTACAAGCGATGGTTACTGGTCGGGCTACTCAAGGATGGAAAAGAACCAAGTGTTCCATCATACACCTCCACGATAGCCAAGAATACCTTCACCACACTAAGTACGCCATACAAAAATATCACCACTTGGTTCACAACAACGGATGCTGCGCAGCTCAAAGCGGAAATTGAGGCCAACCGACAGGTCTGGGAGGAAGACGGCACCTCATCTTTGGTGGCCGAGGTAGTGGCGGCGTACCCAAAATGGCAAATCATCAACCTCCGCGACATATATGTACGGGTGTCCATTTCTCAAGTGCGTCTCTCGATACTCAGTGCCGAGACAGGCGAAATCCTCACACATGACGATGCTATCACACGCTTAGTTCAAGATATGATTGATTCTCGTCTACTAAAAGGCGAGTTGCAGCCAGGCATTGGGGAGCTCTATCTGCACTTCCATGACGACAATGAGGAGATGACAGAGGCAAACTTTGCCCAGCAGATTGCCCAGCGTTATCATAACATCGAAAGCCTTGGAAGCCAGTACAAGGTGGCCAATGAACGACTTGGCAACAGTAAGGAGTACGTGAAGCACGCTGTCCGGGAGCAGAAGCGGGCAGACAAGGACCCTGCAGATCCTGGGGTGGGCTTCGATTCTCTAATAGAAGATGAGGACCTTATGACAGACATCACACCAACTGCCTAAGTCGACCGCTCAGAAACAGGCATGTTCACACGGTCATAACCTATGGTGAGCAGTATGAGCTTATTATTCTGAAAAGCAGGCATACATAGTTCATTGTGTCATCACCAGACACGACATATTCGTTGATAATTAGCAACAAAATGCTGCTCGCAAGGGTTGCGGTAGATGAAGACGTGGCTTATTACTCTGCATTCACTACATAGTCAATCAAATGATGACTGGCTGTGGTTGAACACCAGTTGATGAGGGTCTCCTAACCCCCGATTCCGTCTCCTGCTCCTGATCATCTCTTCCTTCTGTCGTTCGAATTTCTCAACTCGGAAGGACATGTGTTGAACTCAATTTACCATTTGTCACTATTATTCATGCTTCGGTCGTTCTGCGTATCCTGGACCCATCATCGAGTGTATGACAAGCGACAATTATGTCTTCTCTATGATACTGCTTCTGGTTTGTCAATTCTCTTATTGGCCTCGAAAGTCGTTTCTTCAATATTCCTGTATCTTATCACCCCATGTACCCTCGCCAAGATGGTAGTAGTCGTAATGCATCATTTTGCGCATGGCAAGCTCTTGATGTTCATGGAGCTTCAATTTGTTATTGGCTACCGGTCGTGGACAGAAATAGGCTCAGGGCGTGCATCCCTCCCTCCCATTTCTCTTCATTGATTGACCTTTGCCATGGTATTAATGACGCCTCCCGTTCTCATTCTATGCGCAGTGCCTCGAGAGCGCTTCTCCAATCTCCAATAGTTGCCTATCGCCCCAGTATCCTCTCTACAAGAGATTCGGGTTCTTGAACAAGTTTCATTTTGTGGGTGTGAATTTTCTCTCCAAAAGCAAGAAGTACCTATTCCGAAGTAAATGCCATCGACGCCCCTTTCAAGGACGTCGGCGAGAGCTCGAGCTTCTCGAGCTTTGAGAATGTCGTATAGCTCTGGTTAGACTGCGTTCAGCAAGGTCACGACCATCAAGACCGAAATATTGGCCAACGGTGTGGCAGTCACTTTAGCTTTCTTGTGGCCTTGTGAAGCCATTGATGTTTCCTGGATGAGTAAGTGTGCTGGCAGAACGCAAAATAGGTAAAGACCTGTTCTTACAATAATCACATCATTAATTCATAATCAGGTGCACGAGACATGATCAAATGTTCTTTCAGTCTTTGTTCTAAAATACAATCACCATGACGACTTGAGGTTGGGTGTCTCGAGCTCAAGAGAGGTATTGTAGTCTAGTGTCAAACAGTTCTCTGAGGCACTCTAATGAGACCATCAAGTATTGGAATAGAGGTCCTCGCATAATAAAAGGGTCAGTTGGATCCAGAAACGGTTGTTACGACGCTATGTTTTCTTCAGTATATATTCTATTATTTGAGTCTTAGCGCCGTGGAAGAATGTCATGTGCACGGGAGACAGCCCAACACAGTCATTTTATATGATCTGTTCCCTGACCGCGCTCGCCCGTCTATACCGTGAAATCCTATGTGCTATGCATCTCTTGTGCTCAAGGCGAAGAACACCTAAATTGAGTATGCCTTATGCAATCATTCCCTGTGCTGCGTAATGCAATGAGCCAAACAGTCTAAATGAGCGCGCAATATTGCGC
>VYWZ01000282.1:0-11125 GCA_008711595.1 Fusarium xyrophilum | reverse complement strand
CTAATTAAATTAAATATAAAGCCTATAGTAATAGTCGGGTTAGTTGAGGTTTTAGCACTGGTCGGATGACTAGGGTGGGTCAATGGTCGGTTGAGATGTAGTCTCCAACAACACACATTTGGCCTGTTGCAGAGCCGAGATTTGAGTTCATCTCAGTTCGTTAATGGAGATCTAGGTAGCATGACTTGCTTCTGCTCCATGAGGCGCAGTTTCTATAGCATGGCTGCAAGCTTGTTTCAACCCTGGAAATGTCCAGGATGTCTCCTCCATTGTCATTCTCTACCTACCCCAGACCTGTAAATTGAGTCGACAAAGACTGGTATGTAAGTGACGGTGTTTTGTCGGTGAGGACAATCCGTCCATGATCAGGTTTCTCGTCAGTAATAGTTTCTCTGTTAAAGTTTTGTGCTTTCGGTATTCACTCCCTTTCTGCGACAAGATGAACATGCTAGAAACCTGATCTGTCTAAGTTCTGACGGGTTTCTACACATCCATTAAGCAAAAATACACGCACCATTAAGTTCCTCAGTGGGTACGCGATTGAATGCGATTGACGACCTGCGGACCCATTCTAAAAATACTCTGTACTATTCTTGTGCACTTGGAAGAGGCCAGGAGACTGGAGTGCCATATCATGCTGTCATGGAAAATTCCAGTACCATGCATCAGCTGTTGTTTTGATACAGAAACAGGAGAAGCAAGGCCGAGGAGAATACCTATGATATGTAAGGGTCAGCAATTGTGGTGAGCTGAAAGCGACTAGTCCATGGCAGCAAGAGTCGAGCATAGGAATGTCTCTCTCGGTTAAAGTGATAGAAGATGGTGTCGTCTTGTAAAACATGTCTTGTAAAATCCCCTCCTATCAGAAGTTGAGGGCCTGCCTACGATTTCTGCTTCGAGATCCACTGGACTCGCGTCTTCGGCCCATGGGGGCTCTTTTTTGAGTGTTCCGCTGTGGCCGTTGAAAGTACTGGCTGGATCATGGACCAGTTGGAGGATGTTTGGTGTTAGATCCCACGCATCCTGCAGAAGCTACTGCAGACTGCAAGCCATGAGACGCTTCTCTCTGCCGACATCGAGCCAACGGCCTCGATCAGATGCCAGAGGAATCCCAGAACTGTGGATCCTTGAAAAGAATGGCTGCGGCTGAAGGAATAATTGGTGTTTTCGTATCTTGCAGGGCGGACAATAAGAGTTGAGTTGCGGAAACTTGACCGAGTTAAAAAGAAGTACATTCAGCAGCTGAGTGGGTTCACACACATCTCGACTTGTTAGTCCTGTTTACTGGAAGATTGAGATATTTGTTTCCTTCCTGGAAACGGCGAGTCATTGTCACATTGATTACACATTTGTTAATATCGCCAGAATAGCTTCAAGAGCTGTTGGTTATGTTAAACACAACGCCAAGCGATACCAGACTGTTTGGCTCGATCTAACGTTAGCCGCTATCAATTGTCCGGCTCAAAAGTCACAACCTGAAAGAAACAGCCGAAAAAAGCCATGACCCTTTCCAGACGAGACACACACAAGCGCGAACCCCTAAAGGAGCTATGAAGCGTGAAAATCAATCGTATCTCAACGTTGATCCTCTCAACGTCTATGAGGCTCATTGGTATCTGGCACGTCTGACGTGGATCAGTTACTAAGCCAGGCTTATCCCCCGAATCTCCCTTGCTTTGATCCAATTCATGGATGTGTATGTATGTCTTGTACTGTACTGTACACGCAAGTATTTTGTGCAGCGGCCGGAAAACGTTCATACCCCTGAGTATATACCGCAGTCGCTGTCTGTTGTGAGGTGGATTTTTTTCTCTCCTAGTTTGAGACGGCAACAGACAAAGGACCGCCGACAGGCGACGACGGGACGGAAAGGAAAGAATTTCAGGGACTTCATCTAAAGCAACAATATAGCCTCGCACAGAGACAGCACCAATGTTTGAGCCCCTCCCGGTCCCGTCAGCTGGTCACTGAGCAATGCAGCAGAGAGAGCACAGGCAAAAGCCACCAAACTAGGACGGACAGGAGTTGGTTCCTGGATCAATGCTCTCTGCCTCTCTCGCGACAGCCTAGAAAGCACAAAAGAAACAGAGCGAGAGATGAGAGACTCTCGACGTGGTCACTCTACCGAACCAGGCTCCCTGCTAGCTCCGTGCAGCGGTGACCAATGGTGGGCGTACTGGCCCTTCTAGCATTAACAAGACCCGCTCAAGTCTCCTGGGATTTTCACTTGGGGAATCCCTGGGATGGCTCCACGAGCACCTCGTGTTTAGGACGAGTGCGGGTGCATGAGAGGCATGTGTGAATATCGACCATCTCGAGATGCCAACAGCAACCAGACCAGACGGACGGAGAGAATTGGCTTGCGACGTCTTGCCCCTTGTCCCCTGCATGCTGACAATACTTTATGTATCTCCAGGACTACACAACCGTTACCAGCCTGATACGTAGTCTGAACGCGTGAGGTTGTGTTATTATTGTCGTGATCAAGCTGAACAAGACCCAAGAGCCGATGGATGTTTGAGTGAGATAGATGAATCGCGGCTGTCACTTGCCTCTTCCTTCCTAGCGATCAATCCTCATTCGAGGCTATTTTCTGAATAGGCGTTAGATTGCAGCCACACTGCTGTCACGTTCATGTCGAAAGGATTGCATGTCCGAGATCACTCCCACGATGGGCCGCGTTGGGGTGGGAGTGTACCCGGAATTTGGGCCTTGTACCGCTAAACTACAGGGACTCTACTGCTGTCTGTGCCCCGTAGAAAACAAACTTTGGCAGTCCACTGCACATAGTGAGCTTCTGCACCACGGGGTTCTTTTCTGCAAGTCCGACTAGGACCATCCCATGCATTATTAGCGTGTGGATAACACGAGTTACGTATCCACCTGGGCTCTTGAGGTTTCTCAATCACCTCACCTCACTTTCTGAACAACAGATTGACTTCTTCACCATCTCATCTCATCGTCTCGTTGTTTCTCCTTGTCCAGCTGTCTTTTCTTCCTTTTCCTTTCTATTCTCCTCCTCATTATCGCCATCACCGTAACCCATCGCCATTTTGGCCTTCTCTGCCCCTCGTCTCCCCGGCTCGACTTTCTCCGGATTGCCGTGCCCCTTTCTCTCGGCCGTCGCTTGCCCCGAATCTCCCAAGCTTTCGATCTTTCGATCTTGCACATTCTACATCCATCGTCTCCTGTGCTCGTTTGGCCTCAGACCTCGACACTTGTAGCATTCTATCTGCAGTTGCATTTGCTTAGCCATTCGCTTCTGCTCTCTTCAGACCCCTGTGATGATTCTCGACTACTGGAAATCTTGCCTGCCCTGCCGATCATAGCCCTCATCTCGCGAGCGAACTCCATACTACTTTGTTTCCTCGCCTCACTCGTCTACTTCACCGTTCCATTGCCCCGAACTGTCGACGACCCTCTCATGTTCCGTTAGAACTAGGTCGAGATTCAAGCTGTCTGTCACGACTCTTGATCTTGTCCCCAATCTCCATTAGCATATCTCGTCTCGTAGCAGAGTCAAAGTCTGCTCACGGTAATAGTGAGCTGCTTTCTCAGCACGATCAATTCCCTTTGTTTCTGGTCGCTGGCGTCCTTAATCACAGCCTCCTCATCTTCTTTCGTTTGTCATAAAGATATAACAGGAAAAAAAAATTAGGTAGGTGGTAACGCAAATCTCTCCCGGCTCTCTGCAGGAAGGCGACCCAATAAGGGATATCCGGATTGTTCAACCTTTCTTCGGTCTTTGCAGGCCGTATCTAGTGGAAGCCCTGCTAACATGAATCTTGGCCATAGTTGCTCTTCTGTTAAGTGCAAACACAGTGCACCTCGAACCGACCTCGTCCGAGCCCTTTGAATTAAGACCGAAGGTATTCAACAGGCACTCTCGTTGTCGTTGACGGCTGCTTTACTGCTTGTTATACGTCAACGCAAACTATGGCTGCTCTGGTTCAGACCTTTCCCCAGCAAACTGCAACGGTTACAATGCTCCAGACCCGACCGTCTTCTTCAACAAGCATGATACCCAATAACCAAGGCCAGGCTGGCCATCAGTATGCGGCAGCGGCTCAAGCCCCAAGATATGCTGTTCCGTCTCCCACTGGCTACCGGGGTAGTTCGACTCCTGTCCAGCAATACGCTTTCACTAGCACACCGACCCTGAACCATACACAATCTTGGCAACCGCAAGGTCAACCGACGCGGAACTATAACCACAACGCCAACTACGGCGGTCGCCAGTTTAGCTCCTCAGCTACCAACGTGCAATACAATGCCATGGGCGTTGGCCAAACGGGTGCTCGTGATGATTCTGCCATTCCTCAGCGACGAAACATTATGCCTGCTCCTCGACCTCATTCTGCCTTCCTCGCTGGCCCTACACAACCAACCTCTCCTACTTCTTCAAGCAAAGCTGCACCTGACAGGTATAGACGGTCACTTACTCCTCAACAAAACCAGCACGGGCGTTCTCAGAGTACAGCTGTCCCAGTGAATGGAATGCCTACTGCAACTCAACTCTACAATGGCCCCAATCCTAGCCGCTCGGCGATTCCAAACAGACCGAACAGCTTCTATAACGCTATGCCTGGCACATCTATGGATGATATGCAACTTCTTCAATCTCCCATGGATGATTTAAACCGATCCCGTCGTCGAAGTCTTCGTGCCGACTCTGACATGTCGAAGCCCGCTACGCTAGAAAAGAGCAAAGCAGACGGAAATTCTCAAACACTGCGTGTTGTTACTAACGCTGCCGCACACTCGCGCAACGGAAGTTCTGAGAGTGTAAATTCCAGCCGCAGCAGCCACTCTCGACCATCCTCGGTAAGTTGACGATCCTTGAAGCACTATCCAATCAGCAATGGGTGGTAAAACTTGAATGCTAACAGGGATGTTCTGCAGTCTGCCAACCGTAATGTGTCTGCCCCCACTGGAAATCCCTCTTCCCAGGCAAACAGCGAAATCACTTCTAAGCAAGATCACGCCAAGGTCAACATCCCACCTCGAGGATCATCTTCCGATGCGATTAAACGCACTACGAACCCTTCACCTCTCTCTAGACCAGCTACCATGGCTAGCGAGGTCGCCGAAGATGGATCTTCCAATGCGTCAGGCGCGAATAAAGTAGAGTCACCCGCGGCTAAACAGCTTGCTGCTATCAAGGATAAAGGACGCAAATCCAAGAGCAAGACTTCCAGACTGCGACGCGCTTTCTCATTTGGAAGCGTAGCCGATTTCCGCAATGCTGATGAGGGTGAGGGAACTGATAAGACAGAACCCTCCAAACTCCACAAGGACCCAACGGCCGACGAAGCCTACGATGCCGAACAAGCACGTATCGCGGAAGCACAGGAGGCTGCAGGCCTCGGCCACAGTATCTACGGTGGCCGATTCTTTGGTGGCTCAACCGATAACCTCTCCATCTCCTCGACAGCGTCATCGGCTTCCATCATGATTCGAAAGATGGGCCGAGGTATGAAGAAGGGTGGTCGATCTTTTGTTGGAATTTTCCGACCCAAGTCAGTGATTGGAGTTGCTCCTGCTGATGGACCTGTAAAGCCCGAGGCTAGCCAAGCTGCTGTATCGATGGTCACTGTCGAGGCTGAGACTCAACGAGTTAACGTGTCGGCCGATCCCAGACAGACAGATACCTTTCCCCACCTTGAGCGCAATTCGATCGATACCAATTTGGGTGCTGAGATTGCTGAGCGTCTTGGGAGCTCTGGAACTGACAACTCGAATTCGCGTAAGAGTATTGTCGGAGGCGACAGGGAACGTGCGGAGGTGCTTGCTGCCGTCCGCAAGGGAATTTTGAAGCGTAAGTCTAAAGGTTTTATTACAAATTCTCCTGCTAACGGTCTGTAGGCCCCGGCTCAGCCAGCCCTTCTATCCGCCCTGCTGATTCCTCTCCTGGCCTTGATCTCCCCAGCGTTCCTGCTGTCACCGATTCCCCGAACTCCAGTGCCCCTAGCACTCCCAACGACGAGTCTCAGGGCCATCGTCGAACAGGCTCGATTGCTATTGGCAGCGAAGACTACTTCATGTCCGCTTTGAGGCTACGACAGGACAGCAAGAGCGCACCAAACACTCCCCACGGATCTACCAAGCGTAACGCTACTTTCTCGCCCCGTATTGTCTTCCACGATACTTGGCCTAGCCAGGAGTACGATCGTCGCGGTGAGATTGCTACCTGCAACCGATTGACTCCCATGCTTGCGCAGCAGATCAAGGAGGAGCTGAACACCTTCAAGATGGTACGTTTTAACATGGAGAATTTCAACGGCACAGCATACTAACGGGTTATAGGAAATGGAGGTTCACGAAAACTCAAAGATTTACACGCACTTTTTCTGATAATGGCAATGCCCACCACGAGGAGCGAAGCTTGTTAGCGCAGTGTTTTGTTTCCTTGACTGATACCGGAGATCAAGCCGGAATCTTGTATTGTAAGCAACCATATTAACCGCTTGGGCGTTTGGGACAGCATTGTACGGTGTTAATGGTGTTGATCACTCTAACCAGTCTCTACATGTCATGTGGAATTTAGACCAGAGAGTCATACATTTCTTTAATCTTGCTTTTCTTCATCTCTCTTTTCATTTCATCTGGAACCGACGCGGAATGGAGCGGAATGGAAATTACATACATGCATATTTCTGGGCTTGCAGCAGTGTAACCATTGAAACGGGGACACCGCGTTAATTCACAGAACATCATTTGCTAGTCTTGTCGACATGAACCAAAAAAAATCAATTGAATGGATACATCATTAATTTTCAGTTGCCCGGCCGGAACATTTTGCGTCGCCCTGTGGATGCTTGAGACAATACTTTACCTTGTTTTGAGCTTATCAGTCAGTATAAGTGCCATGTTCAGGTTTATTCCGAGTTGGCTTTTTTGGATGTAGGCATCAGAGGCTTAACATGATCATTAATCTCGATTGCGTGTACACTTCAGATTTTGTTTGATCTTCATTTGATTCAGGGGGTCGACTCAATTTATAGACAAGGGAAGGGTACTTTGTGTACTCCATACTGTACATGACTTGTGGTGTAGGTGGTTGCTTGGCACCTTCAAAGTGGCGGACCCACTATCGGAGGTACGTGGGAAGAATGAACCGGTACTTGTACTTGTACTTGTACTTACCCACTCGTTGGATCTCTCGGAAATTCAAGGTCCCCGCGATCTCTTCAGCCACAACCATCCCCCCACCCCCACATCCGGGCCGTAACACTACTCAGAGGTAAAACATTGGGAAAAAATTATTTTGGTGGTCATACAAAGCTTGTGAGCACTCCCTTTTAACCACTTTGCGTCACGTCTCGTTGAACACTCTGGATCGGTTGACACGACGAGCCTGGCTCTTGAAGAGTCCGGGATATCTACATCTTTCTGTTCTAAGCCCCCGGTTTATCTGTTCTGCACAGCGCATGTCTACAATGACGACCCCAGAGAAGAACCCCACCAGCGCCGGGGAGCGCCCGACCAAGCTGCAAGGACGAGCATTCTACGAGTCTATTGGAAGCCCCAAGTTCATTGTTGCGCCGATGGTAGATCAGTCTGAATTCGTAAGTTATTGCTCGAACTCGCCATGTGTGAAATGACTGACGACTCAGGCCTGGCGCATGTTGACTCGAAGTTTTATCTCACCCACTGAACAAAAGAGTCTTCTTGCCTATACACCCATGCTCCACGCTCGACTCTTTTCGCAGGACGAGAAGTATCGCAAGGCACACTTCCAATCACTCAAACCCGACGGCGAAACTCCCTGGCTTGACGGAAACCCTTCTATCGACCGACCGCTATTCGTCCAGTTCTGCGCCAACGACCCTGAAGCGCTCCTTTCTGCCGCCAAGCAAGTCGCCCCTTACTGCGATGCTGTTGACTTCAACCTCGGATGTCCTCAAGGTATCGCGCGGAAGGGAAAGTATGGTGCTTTCCTTCAGGAAGACCAGGATCTCATCTTCCGCTTGATCAATATTTTGCACAAGGAGCTGCCTGTGCCCGTGACAGCCAAGATTCGAATTCTGGACACGAAGGAGGAGACACTGGCATACGCGCAGAATGTTCTCAAGGCCGGCGCATCCATCCTCACTGTCCACGGCCGACGAAGGGAGCAGAAGGGACATTTGACAGGCCTGGCTGAGTGGAAGATGATCCGGTTCTTGAGAGACAGCCTGCCCAAGGAGACAGTCATCTTCGCGAATGGAAATATCCTTCAGGAGGGAGATATCGAGAAGTGCCTCGAGGCTACGGGAGCTGATGGCGTGATGAGCGCCGAGGGCAACCTCAGTGACCCAGCTATCTTCTCAAAACCACCGCCCGTCGGGGAGGAGGGACGAGAGTACTGGAGAGGAAACGATGGAAAAGGGGGCTACAGAGTTGATGCTGTGTTCAGACGATATATGGACATCCTACATGAACACGTTTTTGGAGAGAAGTACATCGAGCGCCGACCACTCTTCATGCCTGGTGACGATACTGAATGGATGAACGAGAGCGAGGCAGTTGAGGATGAGCCACCGTCTAAGAAGCGAAGAAAGGATTTAGGCAAGAAGGGAGAACAGGGTCCCAACATGTCAGCCATGCAGCCGCATCTTTTTCATCTATTGAGACACTTTGTCTCCAAACACACCGACGTGCGAGATATGCTGGCCAAGAGCCGAGCAGGCGACATGGAAGCCTATGAGCGCGTCCTATCTGCTGTGGAGCGCAAGGTTGCAGAAGGCCTCATTGAGTACGAGCGCACCAATGGTGAGAGCGTTGCGGAGACACCATTGGCCGAGGGCGAGGAGGATCCTCCCGAGACTCAGAGCTCAGTAGGTACACAAAGACGATGCCGAAGACCTTGGTGGGTGGTTCAACCGATTATTCGACCTCTACCAAACGAGGCGTTCAAGAAGGGAGCCTTGACTATGAGCAAGAAGGACAAAGTCAAGGCGCAGGAACAGAAACAGGAGGAGAAGGGTAAAAAGGAAGATATCAAGGCTCGAGATGAGGCTTTGGCGGGATAGAGTTATGCTTACGATGAGTTTATATAGATGGCGTATGGGAGTGAAATACTTAGAATAGATCAAAAGATATAGCTTCTCACAATAATGATTTGGGATCCATTTATCTCTTTCACAATAAAAGACAGATGAGGAAGTAGAACTGAACAAACATGAAAGGATTTAAGTGTAAGAGGTGTGGTCTCGATGATTTCTAGATCTGGAACAGGAGCTGTGGCCCAAGGTTGTGATGTAAAGTATATATATACTTGGATAAACTGACAGCATGGTTGTCTGCGTTACGATGCCTATGTCTTGCCTACATTCGTTCCAGATTGCTTCATGCATGGAAATGACACTATCATGGCCCACTATAGCAAGCAGACCCGAGAAGAGATCAATTTATTGGACTCAGTGGAAGAACACATATATATTCGGCCTCCCTCGATCAACTTGTATGGAGCAAGTGTCTCCTTCTACGTACAAGCCGGTCTTGCCGCCCTTTTTGAATTCAACGATATGACTTGTGTTTATATGTAGAAGAGTATACAAGAGAGAGAGCACTCAACATTTTGGTACCAGGACTTTGGGAAACTACGCTTCAAACGTATACCTAGATCGTGGGTAATTAAAGCAGAACTCATATATCATATCGGGATGAAGCATATTATGTGACATGATGAGTGAAGAGAGGGATTGCATATCTAGGCATAACTGCAGCCAGGTTACCTGTCTCATAGGAGGTGGAATGTCAGCAAAAGCATCTATAGGTTTATCTATCTTCAACGTCACTCAAGATGGAGCTGCCATAGAGAGTGCTGTAAGTCCATCAGTGGCCTCTTTAGAAGCCCAGGAAAGAAAATTGTGTTGTTTGGTTCTTTGTCATCATGTTTGTCGCCGTGTATTAAGAAGCACAAGTGAGAAGAAAGGAGTGTATTGCATGGGTAGCTACATGTTGGAATTTGTTTGCAACAAATAGACGGCAAGGTATCGTAACAAGATGCAGTCTTAAGGTGAGGCAGCGAGGGATTATAGCACGCGCCTGTTCGAAAGTTGCCTTGACCTGGCCCTTGTTCAACTTCCCACTATCTCAGGTCTCTCTTCTATTCTCCATCTTCCATCATCCACAAAAGAACACTATCTGTCCAGCAGAAGCAAGCCTTACCTCAAGACACTATCTCTACCACAACACCGTCCACCGTCCCATATATCAAGTTTCGCCAGCCCCTGAGAATATGATCTTTATATAGCGCTTGCCTAGGCATATAAAGAAACAGAAACCAAAACTACAACAACTGAAGTAAGGCACCTTAAGCCAAACAGTCAAGGTAACAGTGCCAATGTCAACGTCACTGCCTGACTTGAGATATGAGCCCCTTCTTAATCCCAGCACCAGCTTAAATCTCTTCTCTTACTTACGACTCCTTCATCTCAAACACATACAGCAAGAAGCTGGCCACAGCCTTCAAAAGACCTTTCTCACAACCGCCTCGTTGTCCCTCACGTTGGATTGCCTCACTCCTTCTTGAGCACTGACTCAACATTCTCACCATGGCATGGTTCACAATCATCCTTCAGGCTTTTGGTTTTGCACCGACTGGTCCGCTCTTCGGTTAGCAAATACTCTCGAATGAGAAATTTACTGTGCTGACCTGGGACTCACCAAGGATCGTTCGCATCTTAGGCTCAGAGCGTGATAGGCAATGTTGCACCTAGAAGCCTCTTTGCAATCTTTCAGAGTGCTGCCATGGGTGGCTACGGAGTCGGGATCTTGGGAAATGTAGTCAATATGTTTTCTGCAATACCGACTCACGCATTTGCGCGTTTTCTTTACTTAGCTTTTGGCAAAGCGAGAGAAACTGAGAACGGCACTTATACCGGTTAAGAAAGGACGACAGACTTCTCTCTCCCTTCTTTGCAGTTTTTCTTGATAATGTGACGCTGGACCTTTACTGTACATCTCTAAAGGCCTCTAGATCATCGAAACAATTTTAGAGAGCAAAGTGGGAATCAAGTGCAGTCTTACCTCTACTAATTGTATATAACCTTACTAATAGAAGGTGAAGAGCGATAATATAGATTAGTAACAAGCTAGCCCTTTATAACTTATTGAATAAAGATTAAGTTAAATAAAC
>VYWZ01000281.1:0-31438 GCA_008711595.1 Fusarium xyrophilum | reverse complement strand
ACTATTTAAAGTATATATAAATTAGATAGCTGTGTTAAAAGTAGGGTGGCCGGTCTTTAGGTGGGGGACGTTATTCAAGACACTGGCACGTGTGAGATAATGAGAAGATGATAAGCGGGGCTGTCGGGATCTTAACCTTGTAACCGAGCTTTGGCCCCGGCTTAGGGATAAGCTATTCCTAATCTACTTAGTCTGATCGGGTCCAGAGATGCTGAGCTGCGGTGGCCGGGATCTTCCGCCGTAGAATTGGAATGAGGCTGAAGGTTCGTCTCGTGTGTTATACCCCGCAACGTGTGGAACTGTTGTGCACTCAGCTTCTGTCGCGAGATTTGACTGCTTGCGGTGTTTTCCTGATGACTTGAAGCGTTCTTGCTCGACCATGAGCGCCATCGAGAGACCATTTGCCTAAGGCATCAATCAATTGTTCTGCTTCTTGATTGCCTAGATTGGAGCTCCATTTTTAAGAGCTATGACCTATGTTTGCATTCCGTTACAGCTAAGCTTCCAGGCCCAATGAGGGGTCGATATTTAGACCCATATCGGACTAGGTCCCAACGCCACTAGCCCCCTTAGCTGCAATTTTCTGGCCTGACCTGCAATCGTCAGCGCAGCAGATACAGATTGCAACTCTCCAAATCCATTCAATCAATCAACAACAATCTCACTCTCCCTGCGCCCACTCGACGACACTTTGTGAGCCCCATCAAGTGATAGGCGCGCAAGCAGTGACCACTACCCGAGGACTCAGCGCACTCTGAGCATGCTGATGCGATAACGCGACCGACAGAGGAGTCAGCCAAAATGGCAGGCCAGGAGCCTCTGCGACAGTTTCGGGATGTCAAAGATGCCGTCTATCGCTATGACGCCGTTTTCGCGGCAATCAAATCGCCAACTGAGATTTATGAGGACAAGTTGAGATCGGTTCAAGATCGCATCGCGCAAATATGGTCCGAATTACCGTCGGCGCCGCCGGACCAAATGTCCAGGCTTCAGGAAAACCTGATTGAGCTGGGCGGCCAGAAGAAGGAACTGGAAATCGACCAAAAGAACAATATTGAGCACTATGAAAGAGTTCACGCGCACAAGATTCGGCAAACCATGGACTCGTTCCGCGACCATCTCTTTCAACTCATGCGACCATCCAGCGGGCAGTCTCAATTTCAGATGACGCCTGACATTACGAGGCTTGTGACTGATCGAATCGAGAGCGCGCCCGTCGAACCCGAGCTCCCTGAACCAGCACCTATCGCTCCCGTTTCTGCAGACGATGAGATGGACGATGGACCAATGTTTGACGATAGCCTGATGGATGACACCATGGAAGATGGTGCTGATCACGAGCCTGCGGAAGACGTCTTACCCCAGGAGGACAGCGTGATGCAAGAACCTGTTGAGACTGAACCCAACAACGAAGAACCCATAGAAGAGCCGCCTACAGAAAACCAAGCAGCAGACGAACCTTTCGAGGCGGTTCCTACCAATGAGGTATTTGCGGAGGAAGAAACTTCTGAAGATAAAACCATTGAGGAACCGGCAGAGGAAGAGCCTATGGAGAGGGTGTCCGCCGACAGAGAAGCAGGCGCGGATAGTACTGAACAGTCTGATGGCGACCAAGTTACAGAAGCAGAAGCAGTCGAGAGAGAACCTGTCGACGATAAGCCTATGGCAAGCAGGACTCGAAAGCCTGGCAATCGAACAAAGGCATCGAGCAGAGACATTGCTGCTCGCGAAGACATTCATGCCCGTCATGCCAGATATACCTTCAGTCCATCACCGATTCCGGCCGCTGAAACCATCACAGTACAAGCGAACGAGTCTAATGAAGAAGAAGACGATGATGAGGGAGAAGAGGATGATGAAAACGAGGATGGAAATGAGGACGAAGACGAGGACGAATCGTCAGAAGAAGAGGGTGAGGTGTCTGAAGTTGAATTTTCTGAATCTGAAGAAGCCCTCCCATCACCACGACAAACTAGATCAGGAGGAGTAAGATGATTCACCTCCAATTTTGTTTGATATATTACTCACGAACCTTGTCAGACCAAACGCAAGGGAAACTTCTCGAGCCCAGTGACGAAAACCAAACGCCAAAAGTCCGAACGAGCATCTTCTACTGACCAAGAGACAACAAAAGATACATCAACAACAGAGTCAACACGACGTCAGACTCGACTTAGTCAGCGACATCGGGACACGACAGGTACTGACGAATTCAAGGGAATTACTGACCCAAAATGCGGAAAGGTCTATTTGACATACTGGGACAAGACCGAAGAATGGCTTGCTGTCCTCATTCTGCCTATGGGCACTTTCGACAAGATAGGAATTCCTGGATCTATCGAAACCTGCGGCTTAGCAGACTCCCTTCCAACTTGTTACCAGTATGACAAAGTGTCCGGCGAATATAAATGGGCCAAACCTTATGAGACTGGGAATCGTCTCGTCAACGAACGCATGTTTCCGGTCATGTACTTTGACGGTCGGGACTTTCCTAACAGGAGTGCCATCGACTGGATCGACGCAAAGGAGTTGCGGAGATTCAACCCAAACCTCAACCACGATCTCCTTCCTCACATCAAAGAGGTCGACAAATATATAAAGGCCGACCCGGCCAGAACAGCTTTGCAGGAAGATGACGAAGATGGCGAGGGAGTGCTGCACAGAGGGACAACTGAGTCCCAAGCACCCAAACCAGAAGAACCGAAGTCGAAGGAGAAAAAGCGCAAGTCGAGTGAAAACAAGACTTGGGGAGCCAGCAAAGCCAAGACAAATTCAAAGAAGCAGGCCCCAGCAACGGATACAACAACAGATACACCCACAGATACACCCACAGATACAGCAGAGGTTCCGAACATAATCCCTACGCCGGAACAAATGGCAGCACAAAGGGCAGCGGCACTGAAACCTCAAGTGCTGAGGATGATCGGCCACCATAATACCTCGGACAAATCAAAAACTACCAGCACCCTAGCTTCGAAGCCAGCAACGCCTGCCCCTGCAAAATCAAACGAGAAAGACTCAAATGGTCGGCCTGCATCCAAACCACCGTCTCATAAGCCAGCAGGGCCGAAGTCATCGAGCTCAAAGCCAGCAGCGGCAAATCCTGCTCTACCGGCGGGGAAAGGTCCTAATCAGCATGCACCAGCAGCACAAAGATCGTCAGGTTCGAAGACACCAGCTGCTTCAGATCCCAGACCAAAACCTGTAAGACCCGCAGAAAAAGGATCAAACCAGCCTGCCCCGAAGTCATCCGCAGCGAAGCAGGCAACAGATACACCAGCCGAGAAAAGCGCAAGCCACTCTACCCTAAAGCCGCCAGCAGCAGGGGCAGTGTCGAAACTAGCTGAGAAACAATCAAGTCAGACTGCACTAGGTCCGTCAGCATCGAGGTCTGCCGAGAACCGTCAAACCAATCAGGCCCAGACAAGAGCCAAGTCAACGGGTCCGCAGCCAACAATAACGAGGACAGCATTAGGGACGCCTGCTGAGAAAGAGCCTGGCCAGTCTGTCGCAAAGCCGCGCGCACCAAATCCAAAGGCACCGAGGCCAGCTGAGAAGGAATCGAATCCACCTCCGCCAAAGCCGACTGACCAGGGCCCAAACAAGCCTGCTCAGACTAAGCCTCAGGCGCCTGTAACTGGTATGACTACTCGCCACATGCAAACTGGGAATTTACAGCTAATGAGCTACAGCGGAACCTCAAGTCCCTCCTCCAGTCTCCGACGGAATTCAACCGGAAATTGTGACGGCGGCATTTGAGCCTCAAGATGATGAGCCTGCTCAAGTTCTGGAAGACGACTCTCAAGCTATCCCTATCCAGCAACAAGCTCCTCCTGTTCACCAACAAGCTACTCCTGTCGAGCAACAGGCTCCCCAGCCCAGTGCTGATTCCCCGCCTCCGCCTACGCCTCCGCCTCCACCTCCAGCCCCAAGAGCACCATCAGCGCCGCCAAGGCATCAGTCTGTTCCGCACCCCAGTATTGTTTCCCGTCCCTTGCCAGTGCCTTCGCCAGTTCCAAGACCTGCAAGTACCAGGAATCAGCCACGGCCACTACCTGGTGAAGATGTCAAGGAGGAGAAAAAACCCATCATTGTCATCGATATCTCAGATGATGACTCAGATGCTGAAGCAAATGCCGCTGCTGCACGCACGTTGTCACAGCGGGCTTCCCGAGCCCAAATCATCCAACAGTTGACTGCCGCTCTGGCAGCTGACTTGACCGACAGCCAGCAACGTATGACAGCAGCCCAAGGTACTGACGCAGGTCGAATAACGGCGGTTGACATCGCGCTGGCGGCACTGAGGCGGGATGAACCATCGAATGCGTCGGCTGGACGGGCGTGGGATCAGAGATCTTATGATCCGACCCATAGGCCTGTGCAAGGGGATGTAGAGAGAGCACGTGCAGCAATCTACAGCTCAGCTGTGACAAACACGTCTCTGCCAGATCAGCACCAAGGACAAATGGTAAACCCGAACCGGAGCGTCGGTAGGCAGCTTGGCTCTAAATCACTTCCAACCCCACCGGCCCAGTCGTTGCCAGGGCCCATGGAGATCGATAACTATTCGTCACGCCCTCCGTACAGCGCAGGGCCGGGTCCAATAAGCCAAGCATATCGCCAGCCACCTCCTGAGCAGTATGCACAGCTACAACAGCCCCAGCCACGACAAGGGCAGATTTCTCAACAACAGCTCCTGACTGAGTACGCGAGTGCCACACTCAGTCGCCCAGAGAACTCATCTCGGCAAGCAAGTTATGATCAGACAGCACGGATACCTGAACCTCCTCCCATGACTCAGTACTGGCATACGCAAGGGCGATTACAGCAGACAGGCGATCCCCAACCATCACATCAAAATCAATGTCAGCCAAGCCAAGCACATGCTTCCCCAGTGTCCACTACATCTTCGATTCACTATCCGCGACCTGATTCTCAAGAGCAGTATCCGTCTCAACAGGCGGCTCCCCCACAGTATCAGGATATGCGGTACCAGGCCCAACAATCGCCAGCACAGACATATAGCCAGTCGCCGCAAGCTTGTCAGCAGCAACCTGTGGTGCAATATCAACAGCCGCAGCCCGCCCAACAATATCACGCCGCTCCTCAGCCAGCCCCAGCGCAGCAGTATGACACGCAGGCGCAAACTCAGCCAGTTGAGAGACCTACTCAGCGCACTCCTTCTCTTGCACACTTGATGCACAGACATATGCATGAATCCCCACACGGCAATCGAAATCAGGTGCTGCCGCCACCTCGGCAGGCTTCTCCCCCCATTCCTTCCGCCCAAAATCACAACCAGACATCTCGTTCGTCTCCTTCATCCTATACCAGCCCGTATGCCGCCAGTTCAACACAGCCTCCACCACAAGCGGGCCAGTTACCAAGCGTACCAACAGTCCCCTCACAGCAGACGGCAGCTCTCCGTACTAGCGACGAGTGGCCAAGCACATATCAAAACAGCCAAATACAGGCACAGCAGACTGGGGCATCTGCTGAACGACCTTCGTCGTCGCATTATCAGTCCGCATCCTCGAGCCATTCTCGTTCGGCCTCTGGCCACCGACAAAGCGAGCAGCGGCCTCTCTACCAACCAGCAACTCATAGCGCATCTCAATCTTACTCATCACCACACTGGAACCAACAATCATCAAGCCAAGCCTTGGATCTTCTCTCCCCTCGGCCACTCGCGGATATCGATCAGCAATTCCAAGATCCGAACCTACTGCCGCCTCTAGTGTCGAGTAACAGGCCACAAGAACGACCATACCAGTCTTCTTATAACCCCTACTCCACCATTGCTAGCAGTCCGCAGCACCATGAACCATCTACTGCTGGAGTGGATCCACCTCAGCTTCCTCGAACCCGGCAAGGAGGCGCTGGATCGCCACCGGGATTCTCTCAACAGCAACCTCAACAACCAGCACCGGGAGCAGCTTATGACCCAGCACCACTTCGGCAAGTTGAACCAGCTGCTGGGTCTGGGCCCTCGACGATACAACCAGTGGCAAGCCCTCATGAACAACGGGCCTTACCTCCCCGGCCAGAGTCTTCAGCACCTTCGGCATCACAGCCATCCGCGCCAACAACTTCTAGTCAACACGATGAGAGTGGGCCTCGTTCGTTCCGTGACAAGCGAGACAAGCGCGACAAGCTAACCTCGGAGCCGTCGGGGAGCACTCAGCAATCGGAGCCTGCCACCACGGAAGCCAACAAGTTTCACCCATATGTCCAAGTTGATCTCAGCCTACCCCAAGACCCCCCTGACTGGGGTGATTCAATGCCATTTGAGCTTGTAGAGTTCATCTCTGAATGGGAGCGCCTTCGTTCTCTACGCCAAGGTCTGGCAGGTCTACGAAACCACAAGGGCGGCCTGGAATGCTTGTTCTGCGATGACCCAGAGCGGGTGCCTTATGTCTATGACCGCAAGAACTATTTTGAGAAGCATCTCTTGTATCACTGGCAGAGGGTGAAGAAGCTTCATCCTGAGGGGCCAGATCCTAACCCACGCCCGGTACAGCGGCAACAGTAGTGCATTTTTAGGGACGGCACTGCGAACCTTGATCTAGAAAATAATCAATAGGGAGGAATTATGTGAGGTGTATTGGATTTAATGAGGCGTTAAGTGTCAATGATGCATTTTGGTGTCGGATGGGAGGATGCAGAAGAGTAGTCTGCTATAGAGCTACCTTCACTTTTGTGCCATAGGATTTGGATAGGCATAGACTGACTGATGGACTGGATATATGACTGGATCTTTACACATGGAATCTTATTTACTCAAGTCAAGGCAAGGTAAAGGCTATCAAGCTCTCGGTGATGGTAGTCTCGATAGCATCCGTGGTAGCAGTAGTAGTACCAGTGGTAGCGTCGGTGACCGTGGTCTCGGTCACCTCGGCAGTGACTGCTGTAGACGAAGAAGTCTCATGAGAAGTAGCAGTGGCAGTCGTCTTGAGAATCACTGTAGACGACAGGGAAAGTGAGGGAACTGGCTTGCAACGTCCAGCGCCAACACCACCAAAAGCGAGAGCAGCAGCCAGAATTGCGGCCAATTGAGGAGCCATGATGAATGTAGCGAATAGACAGTGCAGATTGAGCACAGAAATGAGAGGTTGCTAGCAATTGACTACTGAGGAATGCATGAAAACAAGGTAGCGAGGGATTGGGTTCCTCATAACTCAAATTTACGGTTATTGTTCCTCAGGCTTGGAAGATACGATAAATTCGTTGACTTGGGCGCCACAGGTGAAATATTGGCTATGGCGTACACTACAGGCAATAGTTTAGTGGGTTATGATGAGAGCTCAACTGCGCTACAGGGATTGAGCCTCTGCATTTGCAGTGGAAGCCAACACAGCGCTAAACATGCGAGTTGGTGAATTTCAAATGACAGACAGACCGCCGCCTCATTCATAGAACCAAGCAATTTGAGGGAGGTGTCAGATCCCAAACCGCCAGATGCAGCTCTCAGTTCTCCAGGTCTAGCTTCTTGACCTCAGATCCCTTGAGCTTGGATTGCTGTATCTCATCGATCATTCTTATTACGAGCCTTGTGAGACTATTCAGGTCTGATACCAAAGCAACCTGCTGAGCAATTTGGCTGCATGGTCGACAATTAACTGATCCATGTTGCTGACCTCATTTGTTTTGGTGAATGAGACTTCACTCATCGCCCCCCCAGGGATGAACAAGTCAGTAGTGAGGGGGGTAAGGACCAAAGCCCTTAGAGAGGGGCCAATGGGGAACATGAACAGCCAAGAATGTCTGCAGAGGATAGGTTGAACAGTGGTAAGTAATATTAACGAGATAGAAATAAGCATAGTTGAGTAAAAACACCAGGACTGCCTGTAAAACGATCCATCATCAGTGAGTGAGTGATTCACTCACAGTGGTTGGTGCCGAGACACGACAACAGAAAGACGCGTCCGTCCGCTGCGTTAGTTGTCCCCGCAACGAAGAAAAACAGAGGCAACCTAACGCGTCGGGAGGAAAATGATCCGTCAATGCATCGAATTTGAGGGACACGGAACAAACAGAAGAGGCCGGACAAAGGAACAGCGGCATCGCAAGGATGAAATATAGCGACTAATCTCACAGAACAACGCGCAATCTATCGCATACGACACAAATTCACCGCGATAAACTCTAATCCCGCGATCCAAAGCCTCATCCCCTCGTCCCCTCATCCCCTCACCATCTCATCTCATCTCATCTCATCTCATCTCAACAGACCCCGCCGAAACCCAACATGGATGACTATCAGAAAATAGAAAAAGTCGGAGAAGGTCTGAACATCCATATCATGTCATGTCTGATACATATTTACTGACCCTTCCCAGGTACTTATGGTGTTGTCTACAAAGCCCGTGATCTCAGCCACAATGGCCGCATCGTCGCCCTCAAAAAGATCCGTCTCGAGACCGAAGACGAAGGCGTTCCCAGCACCGCCATCCGCGAGATTTCCGTCCTGAGAGAACTGAAGCACCTAAACGTCGTCAGCCTCCTGAACATTGTTCACGCCGATGGCCACAAGCTCTACCTCGTCATGGAATTCCTCGACCTTGATCTCAAAAAGTTCATGGACTCGCTCCCCGTCACCGACGGCGGCCGTGGAAAGCCTCTCCCCACCGGAACTGCCACTACCGTGCGAGACTTGGGAATGGATGAGAAGGTGGTGCAGAAGTTTATGCTGGATCTGGTTCAGGGCATCAAATATTGTCACTCGCGTCGCATATTGCATCGCGATTTGAAGCCGCAGAACTTGCTCATTGATAAGGATGGAAATCTCAAACTGGCTGATTTTGGTCTGGCGAGAGCATTTGGTGTTCCTTTGAGAAGTTATACTCATGAGGTCGTCACGCTGTGGTATCGCGCCCCCGAGGTCTTGCTCGGTGGACGACAGTATTCGACTGGCGTTGACATGTGGTCTGTCGGTACCATTTTCGCTGAGATGTGTTCCCGAAAGCCCCTTTTCCCTGGCGATTCGGAAATCGACGAGATCTTCAAGATCTTCCGGTAAGTCGGCCCCGACCCAGATCCCCGAGACGACTACTGATCTTTGCAGAACCCTCGGAACACCCGGTGAGGACGCCTGGCCTGGTGTCACCACTTATCCAGATTTCAAGCCCTCTTTTCCCAAGTGGCAGCGAGATTTCTCTACTCCCCTCTGCCCGAACCTGGATGAGGCTGGTCTTGAGCTACTTGACTACATGCTCATCTGCGATCCTGTAACGCGTATCTCTGCCAAGGCAGCCCTGAACCATTCTTACTTTGATGAGATTCTGTGAGTAATTCTACCAGGTATAACGCGCATACGGCTGACATGTAATCACCGCAGGGGTCGTGACTGATTCACTCCTGCACTGAATCGTGATGTGAGAGGATATCTTGGACGGAACATTGTAGAATACGATCAAAGAAATGCATGAAAACGGTATCATCGAGGGTATGAGCGACAAAACAAGACAGGATGAACTTAATGAGGATTAACATGAAGGAGGCAATTGTGGATGAAAGATGGCACAAGTACCCGAGGTCAAAATTGTAAACTGTATTTGTTTTGCTGCATGTTCCTTCTCCATACCAGCCCAACGTAGGCGTGATCGACTGACAATCAAGGTCTCATATTTATTTTCCGCACGGAAAGAGCTTAGGCAAGACGATACGAAGAAAAATCATGCTGAATAGAAGTGTACCAAGACTCGTGTACAAAGTTTCAAGACCATTTCTCAGACCTTGGCCTTAGTGGTAGCACCAATAGCAGCTCCAGGAGCAGGAATCAAGAAGTCACTAGCCTTGACACGCCCGTCAGTTCCACGGGCACCCTTCAGGGTAGATGCATCAGTGCTCTTGAAAGAAGCATCTTTCCAGGTATACTTGCTATCCCACGAGTTTCCAGACGCAGAAGCCTTGCTGTTCAAGCTGACCTCATCACCAGTTTTGCTGGCAGCAACGTTCTTGGTAACCTTGGACGAAGAACTGCGTCGGTTGAAACCGTTGTCACCGTTCTTACAAGCAGTGCTACGGTCAAAGGTCAGGGAGCCAGGGTTTCCATTATCGATGAAGCCCTTCTTGGCGTTCTGGAAGGCGATGCAGTTCCTAACAATGTGGTTCGCGGGAGGGTCGTTGGTGATGCCGAGCTTGAAACCGTTACCCCACGCGTATACTTCGTCGAGCGTGACAGGAGAGCCAAACATGTATAGATCCAGACCATCGTCGACGTTTTCCCAGGGACGAGCATTGCGGAGGACGTTGCCTTCACCCGAACCCTCCTTACAAGCGAGACCATAGGCGCTCTCACCATTCTTGCGATGGTCGCGGTTACAGTAGGAGTCGAGGTCTATGACTTGGTTGCTGGAGGAAGCGCCCCGGAGCTGGAAGCCGGTCTCGTAGTTGTCATGGGTGGAGAGACCTTCGCAGTAATTGTTGTTGGACGCGTCTCTGGCGTAAACTCCATATGGACCGTTGATGATCCTGTAAAATGTGAGGTCAGGAATATCCGGGGCTAGGGTTGAACTTACTCGAGATTATAGAAGGACCACCACTCAGCATTCTGGATATGGAAGACACCACGCTCAGCATTTGGTAGTGACTCGCCGACAGCCTTTGGTGTACTGTATCACGTTAGTGTCAGCATACTTTCCCTTGCACATTTCGCTTACCCTGGCATATTCTCTCCATCAACGATCACCTTCTCATCATGATAAGGCTTCACAGTAATGGGACACCCCTTGGCACCGCTGGTCGTGACCTGGATGTTCTTTGAGGGAGCATAAGTACCCTTCCTCAAGTAAATAAAGCCACCAGCCTCGGCAGCATCAATGGCAGACTGGATCGATCCGTATGGAGCAGCAAGAGTACCAGAGCCAGAACCAGTAGGAGATACAAAGATATCCTTAGCGTTGGCATCAGCCAGGAAAGCTAGAACAACTAATTGCGGGGGCAAGCTTAATAACAACCATATTTGCGAGGTCCAATGATCAGAATTCTGTGACAGTTCTTCATCTTGGATGGAATTGTCTATTGTTTTATGTATAAGAAGTGAACTCTATACGCAATTTCCTAGATGGGGCGTACGGATTGGTCCACTCGGAAGAGGACGATGAGGTTGAGGATGAGGGGTATTTCCACCAAGGAGACGATATTGCCCCTTCCAGAAGATCGCTATTTCACTGGTGGACGTCATCTCGGAGATATTTCAAAGGAAGTATTTGAGGGCATCTTGGAAAGTAACGTTAGGGGATCAAATGCTGCCCATTTGCTCCTTGACGAGGTTAGTAAACTGATGATTCGGGCCGAAATACGCCGAAACGGTGTGATGATATGTTCAGAATGTTCCTCTGTCCAATCCCTCGACTCTCTATACTCGTGTACTCGTAAAGCTCCCTTGACCGACAGTTTAGAAAGCATAGGGCAGTCCAAGTTGATGCTTCTCAGTTAGGGCTTAAAATTCCCACAAGTACCCATAGGCACCCACAGGTACCCAGGCATCTTGGCTAATTAGGTCTTACAATTAGGATATAAAGTTTAAATTAGCTAAGTAGAAGGCTTAGCTTGAGAGATCTAGTTAGTCTATATCTAAGGTACCTGTAGGTGCCCACGGGTACCTATAGGAATTTTAAGCCCTTTATTAAGGGGCTGGCCCCAGGTCTAAGAAGCTATCTCATAATTATATCTTCTCCCTATATATTAATACATTTAGATGTCGTTCCTGTGGTAGTTAAATGGGGCTCTTCCCTGCGGGTATAAAAACATATGTTCAGCATCAATCTAGTAGTAGCGGTACCTAAATCCTTGTAGTTTCACATTGAACACAACTGCTACGCCAACTCCGATGTCGCCGAGAGAAACGAGACTCAAACGTCTGATATAACCTTATCCACTTTGCATTTTATAATTCATTTCTTTGGCTTCCTTCCCCAGACGACGTAAAGAGGCATATAGGCATGAATACGTTGGTTCACGAGATCTCGCCGAACATCAATTAGAGACACCTATAATCAAGTTAGCAGTTGAAAGCATCGTCTGGAATAGCAGTACAGCATGCTGGGCTATATAGCTAGCTTACCTCAATCTGAGCACTGGTCCGTTCGAAGGCCTTATTCAAGAGCTGGTAAGAGAACCCAGAGAGTCCATCGAGCATGTGATCAGCCCACATCCATCCCACTTGCTTGAGCCGTGGGTCCTTGGCCCAGCCGTTGATAGGCATCTTGATGATACGTTCGTGGACGTCCACAAAGCCAACCCGCTTGTAGATCTCTTTGAGCTTTTTGCCAAAGATGGCCGGACGCGATAGCTTATCTGCCGCCGCTATCAAGTCATTACACCATGTCGCAACTGGGCCTTGAGGATCAAGGGTGTCGTCGTCGCACAGGGGAATGCAGTCCGTCTCTTGCGACTCAAACCAGCCGCCGGGCTCAAGCGCATTGAAGGCCTGCTGGGCTATCTGCGTCTCAAAATCGGACCAGCATCCAGAAGTACTACGGGTGTGAATATAGTCGAATTTGTGATTGAACACCCACTCGTCGCTTCTGTTGTGTCTTGGTCAGAAGACTTTGCGGATATGGCGGAAATGACGGAAAGGAACTTACGAGTCTTCCACGTAGAAGTAGACATTTGGAGGCACATCGTTGGGTTGAATGGGAGACAGGTCTGTGCCGATAATTGTAGTGTTGGGGAAGATATCACCCATCTGGATAGCCCAGTCGCCTATGCCTGTGGCGATGTCGAGAATATTCTTTGGTGGCCTTCTCGTGGAGAGCGGTGCCAGGTACAGCTTGCCTTTCATAATCATCTTATAGCACTCGGCCATAATTCCGAGTCTTTCTTGCTCTGTATTGTCATTAGGGAACAGATATGCTATATGGGAGTGATTGTGAATGGTCAGTCAAATGTTGTAAAACTGTAAAGAGATCTGGGTTTTTGCTTACATCCAGCACGATAAGCATGATAGGTGCGACCAAACTCTTCAGGAAACGTCTGCACACTATCTGTCAGAGAAGCCGAATCGTCCCAGTCCCCGACCTGGATAAAACTCGACGTCGCTGATGAGGCATGTTCTGCTGAAGACGCCGACCTGGCCACAGACTGAGCCTGAGACTGAGAGGAGGAAAAAACATACCGAGTCAGCTCGCTGCAACGTGCTCTTGACATGGGACAAGCTTAGCCTACATTAGCGCCCAAGGGAAGACCGCCTGTCGCCCTCAAGTCAGTCATCGAGGGGCAGTTGAAGGTGAATTCCCCACTTCGGGCATTGACCTCGTTTCCACCGCGGGCATCTCGGTCTTGGCCCTCCAACGGCTGTTGGCTCTGTTGGTCCACCATCCAGTCCATGTATCGACACGACGACATGGTCGTGTATATGTTGGCTGGCTCGGTTTGTTATGGGAAGAAATTTGACCATAATGCGGCTCAGGCCCTTTGGGCAAATCGTGGTGGTTGGCGAAGAGACTAACGTTAGTGGCTGACCGGAAATTAATTCCTCCTTTTCCGATATTCGCGTCAATATTTCTGCAAACAGCCATTTCGCGCAGCGACAAGAGCAGCTCAGCCTTGAATGAGATCAGCTCCTGGGAAAAAAGCATTTCCTACCAAAAGTAAATGCTGCAACTAGTTAGTATACAGAGCTTCTATGCCAGGATAAGTAAAAGTGCCAGATTAATTTCTCACTTAAGAGATACAGTAGGAGTCCTCTATAGATCAAACTGCTACCCGAATGTCTGGCATGTTACCGGTATTCGTCCCGCTTGGCCGGGAGTTCTACCGGTTCCGTGGCTCTGGTAAGTCTTGTCACACTTGGTTCATGTCCCTGGTACTTGAGACGAACACGTCACGCAGAAATGAGAGGGGGGACCCGACGACCTCATTAGCTCGGCTCCGACGGAGCATGGACCATCCTCCTGAGACCTGTTCGTGAGTCCTGATGTGGATATCCGGATACATGCTTTGGTTGTTACCGTACCCCCTAGGATGCTTATGCACTTCACGGCCAACACGTTCAGAAAATGGCGCGAATCGTTGCCTACACATGATAGAACACCTGGCCTGTGGATCAAAGCAAGTCTAAGATCACCAGTTGCAAAAGCGGTGGAATGGCAGACCGTAACAGATGCTCTGTACTAACAGCCCCCGCTTCGCTTCAGGGTAGTCAAGTTGCTTGATCATAGTATTAGTGGCATTCCAGAGTCGCCGCTATAGCTTTGGATATGGTTACCTCGCCAGTAACTCCCGCTCACTGAGGACCGGTCATATCACGAGTGTTCTAGATATGCTAAGAAAATGATCTAGACATGCGTGACAGCGTGGCCCGCTACGCTTCTGGCGGCAACCGGGCAGACCTCCCACGTATGGCCCAACGTGCGCTCCGTCTTGGCTTCGCTTATCCCAAAGGCCCATACGCGATCACCAGCAGACAGTCAGTAGCGGTATTTATTCCTTGTAAACTTAGCAATATAACATAACAGAAGGGGGCAGAGTATAGTCTCTTTGATACGTGTCATATGAATGAAATCTGCCGTGGAATATGATGCAATTCTAAGCACCGAGGGCCGGGAATATCACCAGAATAAAAGAGGGTTTAGCTGGCCGAGCTATCTAGGCCAGATAAAGGAATTCCTGTCAGTGCCCAGGTCCTAAAACTCATCGTTCTCAGCCATTATTCTCTACTTTGCTCTTCAGTTCGGATCGACTATCCATTTGCAGTCCACTTCATACTTAATTATACCTTCCGCTATGGCATCCTCCGACGTTCAGTGTGAGGTACCCGAGCTGCTTACCCGCTTTACTAGCTGGAAGCATCCTCAAACGGCCCACATATTTCAGTACTCCAGGCAGAGTTGTGACCACTCACTCAAGGAAGTCTCTCAAAATGAAGTTATATCGCGCAATGGCGAATTTGCCGCATGCGGAGGTCTCTACGGAAGCTGGGTCTACCCCGGTGGCGACGCTGAGAGGATCAAAGTCGTTGCCGACTTTTATTCAGCCTGGGTCTTTCTAGACGATCTTATCGACAACAGCATTGACATGAAGTATACATGCGATGTACTTGACGGCATCAAGGCCCGGATAACAAATCCCCCCGAGGGCGATCAAGGCCTTGACCATTTGTTCAGGCTTTGGAGGCACGAGGGCTGGAACAGCGAACTCCTCCAGCTTGCAAAGGCTGAAATAGATCTCTGGCTCCATTGTACCCAGGCTCTTCGCAAGATTGAAGTGGAGCAAGAGCCGGTCTCTGTGGAGGAATACTTGACCTACAGGCAAACCAACGCTGCTATGGGTCTCATGAATATCATCATGCCATTCACGAGGCCAGATCTTACCAATGACTTCCTTCGTCTGCGCAAATGGTCGCCAGAAACCCTGATTAACATTTTCAGCTTCAGTGGCCGAAACATGGGCGTTATTCTCGACCTCTACAAGCTCAATGCGCACCATGCCCAGATCACGGACTACAGCCACATCGCCGCAATTGTTCAGCAGAATTCCGACACCCGCATGGACTTCCAGCAGGCTGTTGATCGCTCAGCTGAGATCTTTCACGAGTTTGATGAGAAGCTTGCCGCCGAGTTCGCAAAGGTGGCTACCTTGAGCCCGCGACTCGCCAAGGCTTTGGAGGATGTTCACGCCGGTAGCATCGCTTGGCTCAACTTCATGCGCGGTCGCAGATACGTCAAGAAGACCCAGTCACGACGTCGCGGCTATGGCTCTTTCATCGCTGCGATCATCATCTGTGGACTCCTCCTGACTACTGTTCTCATCCTCTGGCTATGGCCTTCTTTGTGGTCTCACTATGTTCCGGTCGAAGGTAGACAAATTTTTGCAGAGATGTAATCCAATTCACGGGATTGGAAAACCATGGTGGAGGAGATTTCATTTTTACTTTCATTTTATTTCACGACATATAACGACATTGGGCGGCTAGCGAGACTGAATTAGTTTACTGAAGTTTGCATTAAGTTAAGTATCACATGTTCATACCGAGTTCGATCAAATCTGCAGGGGTGAAAACGTGACATTTCAAGTGCTTCTTCTGAGACTCCCAAGACAAAATAATTACAGAAGTCAATTTTCAGTTATCACTCACCAACTGACGAGGTAGCATATAAAAGAGCATTTTCAAATACAAGGAAAAAAATCACGAAATTAAGTAAAAATTGCTTTACTTGACATTTTCGATTTTATATGCGATACTGAATCTCTAAGGGCCAATCTGGCTTACCGAACAGCTTTGAGTACCGCCCAAAACGGCTGCTTGTCCCACAGCATGTACGCTTTCTGTTTGGTAGTCCAGCCTCTGCTTTCCGGCACCGGCTCAATGTCGAAATTATAAACGAGGCGGGCCAATGCCAGGCGTGTTTCAGCCCAGGCGAAACTATAAAATGATCAGCTCAGAAATCAAATGATGGGATAAGATAGTGACACTTACTTGCGACCAGGACAATTTCCGTGACCCAAACCAAATGGCTGGAAGGTATCAAAACGATCTTCAGAGAATTCGGGGTCCTTCATAAAACGCTCAGGATGATATTCGAGAGCCTTTTTGAAGTGTCGCTCAGAGTGGTTGGTGGCCCATGAAGCAACAGCGACAACCGTCTTACTCGGTCAGCTTTATGGATAAGATGTAGAGATATTCTTGACTTACATTCTCTGGCACATCATGGCCAGCGATAACTGCGCCGCCATGGGGGACGACTCTTGGTAACGCAGGTGGGACAGCGGGAAAACATCGCAGGGCTTCGTTCAAGCAGGCAGCGAGGTAGGGCAGTTGGTTGACAGATACAATCGTGATCTCTTCCTCGTTCTTGAAGGTTGATCGTACTTCCTCAGATAGTTTCTGTAGTTTGGCTGGATCGTCAGCCAGCAGAGAGGCTGCGGCCACCAACAGGGTGACCGAGCTCTCGGAGCCTGCTGTGATCAAAACCGTAGCATTCTCCATAAGTTGAGCAAATGTCTTCGATAGCATTCACATTAGTACACCAATCGCCAAATGACGAGAAAAGGTGATAGACGTACCAGAGGCGGCTTTCGGTCAAGAAGGGGTTGGAAGATATCCAGTCTTGGCTTTTCCACCTTGATGCGAGCCTCAACCTTCTCCCTCGTGAGGTGTTCGTGCAGCATCTTTCCTCTCAGAAGGGAACTGCCTGACAAAACATGAACAATTCGTTGAAGCCCCAGGTACATCAATACCTGCATGATGGCAAACTCTCTAACATTCTGACTCACAGCTTTGACCCAAGGATGGTATTGCTCGGATTCAAGGCCGCCAAAGTCAGATCCAAATCCGAGATTTCCAATGACATCGAAAGTATAGTGGTTAAACCACTCGCGCAGATCGACAGGCTTTCCGTCCTTCGAAGCCTCTGTCAATTTGCGGATGAGTGTGTCTGTATATCCTTGAATAATGGGCTCCTGGAACTGCAGCGATCGTTCGGAGAAGGCCGGTGAGAGCTGCCGCTTCATAGAATCATGATACGACCTATCTAAGGAGACAAAGGTCTCTGGAGCGCTGGGACCAGCCCACTGGTAGAATCTGTCATATCTGGCGAAATCTCCAAGCCGAGCTGAGCCTCCATGAGCGACATATATGTCTCTCCATGCCTCTGGGTCAATAAAAGACAGCTCGTTGGGCCGGATGCGCACAACGGCGCCGTATTGCTTGTGCAGACGTTCAGTCTCGAACAAAAGCTCTCCACGCAAGAACTTGTAGTGACGATACAATGGGGAAACACGACAGAGAAGGGGACCTGGAAAGTTACGCAGCGGGTGCAGGAAGATGTTATACACCACGTATCCAATACAGAGGACTGTCGTCTAGGCGATAATTAGCTTAGAACGTAGATGAAAAGCCGTGGTGTCTGAGACATACGGCAGCAAGGCCTCCAGCTAGAATCGAGACACTAAGCATGGTGACTATAAGGAAACAATTCTTTTACTGGCGAAGCATGAGAACGAGAACAGTAGATCTTTCATCTAACCGATCTGGGTGAGGTTTTATTGAACTGCAATCGGAACTCACGCAAAGCAATGTTATCCCCGCTTCCCCATTGCATTGCCTAGCGCGTTTTGTTTTCTGAGATTCTCTTTATCATTTATGACTAGACAAGGGTTGATTCTGCAAAGACTGATCTTACGAACTCAACAACCGATGTGTGCATTTACAAATACGTGGCTCGCTATTAGAGGCTGGGGGGGATTTTGGTGTGAGTGGGTATGCAAGGGAGGACCAACATGCATAATAGACAGCATATGGAAAAGCTTAGAACTAAGACTTCGAGTGGTCTCCACTTCCCGTTAGAACCCAATAGACCAGCAAGGGTAAGAGAAATCGGAAATAAGTTCTCTTTCGGGACAAGACTGTATCCAAGTTAGATTAGCAGTCTGACACAAAGGGCCTATGTACGGTATCTAGCTGCTGTATTTTCACTGAACCTTAGCGGCGGTTGATGGTGTTCAAGGTAGAATTATAAGATGGCTTCTTCTGGAAGTTGTCGTTCCAAAGGAGAGCAGATCCCTCACCGGGGAAAGTTTCGGGGACCCAAGAGTACTTATCAGAGACACCCTGCGAGCGATTAGATTAGCACGAAAGAAATCAAGCACGTGAAGCGAGAAACATACCCAAACGGTGATACCAACGCACCGCTTGACATCCATGCAGGAGCCAACGATTCTGGCATATGCATCGGCATTGGTCTGGAGCTTCTGCTGGGTAGCAGGAGTGTTCATGCGAATGTCCAGCTCAGTGTAGGCGACGTCGACGCCCAGATCAGCGAGGCCCTGTAGGACGGAAGCCAGCTTGGCCCGCAAGGGAGTAGGGGTGTGTTGGGTAGGAGTGCTCTCGCTGGTCATGTGAGCCTGCAGACCGATGCCATCGATGCGGAGACCGTAGGACTTGATGAGTCTGACGATGCGCTTGGCTCCCTCGGTCTTGGCTTTGCCGTACTCGAGGTCGTAGTCGTTGTAGTAGAGCTTGGTAGTGGGGTCTGCTGCCAGGGCCATGCGGAAGGCGATGGGGATGTAGGCCTCGCCAATGACGCGGAGGAAGACGCTGTCACGGTAGGTTCCATCCTCGTTGAGAGCTGGATGATTGGTTAGTCTTGCCAAAGTGTCTCAGAGCCTCATCATTAAGGCCTAACTCACCCTCGTTGACCACGTCCCAGTGAGTGCACTTTCCACGGTAACGTCCCATGACGGCGTTGATGTGATCCCCCATCACAGCCTGCAGAGTCTGGTTGTTCCAGTTGCCGTTCGTAACCCACGATGGGAGCTGGCTGTGCCAGACAAGAGTATGGCATCGCAGCTCGTAACCTCGCGAGGTGGCGGCGGCAGCGTGCTGGTCAGCGGGACCCCAGTTGAACTGGCCGCGGTTGGGCTGGATGACCTCCCACTTCATGGCGTTCTCGGGGGTGATGGAGCCAATCTCATTCTTGTTGTTGATGATGTTGGTCTCTCCCTGGTCATCGCGCACGGTGAGAGCAGTGCCGAAGTACTGCTTACAAGCGGCCTTCATGGCAGCGTGGAGGCCAGTGGCCTGTCGTGCCTCAATATCACTGGTTGTATGTGAGCGATGCTATTGCCATTCTCATAATGAACGACTTACGGAACGGGGTTGGCAGTAGCGAAGCCATTGAAAGCGGCCAAAGCGACTGTTGGGATGAGACTGAAACGCATGTTTGCAGCTGGTGATGGTGACTCAAGAACGAGACTTAGACTTGTCTGCGATGAAGTAGAACATCTCTCTAGATCCAGCACTTCATCTCATATTATATATATCAAAACAGTTCATGATGTCAATTACCTGATGTTTCCCGGCTAAATCGATGTCTTGGTCGTTTCACATCTCGTGGCACTTTCTCTTATCCTCGATGGCTAAAACTAGGTCTGGGGTTATTAGCCGGCTCGGCATAGCTAGATCAGCAGATTGAAAACGTGTTTCCGTGCAAGTATATGGTATTTGTTTGTTCCTGGCATGAACACGGTAGATTAAACAAAGTAGACTATGTTTGATGTCAGCCAAGACCTAGGAAATGCATACAAGACTTGGATATATGCTCAAATACAGGTTAAGTTGGTGTAAAACAACGAGCTTGTAATTCGTCAACTCGTCTATCTGAATGGTAGAATAGCTATTTTTTCACTCTAAGGACTGCAGTCTCATTGTCATCTATCAGTAAAATCATTCGCCGGATAATGGCCTCGACAGAAGGCCATGACTCATGAGAGCGAGCTAGCTGAACGGAGAGCATGAATTCTAGATGCCAAGTGACCCTTCAATTACAGGCTAACAACAATATCCTTGACTCCCCACAACAGACCAGATCATGTCCGGGGTATAATAAAGAGACTTTGAAGCTTGATTGTTATTGATGCGGTATTCGGATCGCGCCTGGGGATGAATACAATGATCGACGCGGAGCGTGAGCCTCCGACTACCGAATTCGTGTTTGGTGAGTGTGGGGAAATCTACCGTGAATAACCGGCTGAACGGTTAGCGTTGGCAGCATGGCCAATTAACTTAGGCTGTCGGCTGCTATTATGTCAGCGTTTTCCGTTGAGCGGTGAGCGCTTTGAGGACGCGTTGGATATAGGGTATGGCGACAATAATAGTGTTAGAACAGCTGTGTCCTTATGTGAATAAATAATTAATCTAGATATTAACAGAAAAAAGGAAATAAGACTACACTAAAAGCATTTACATGGAACCGAATCATTAATCAACCCTCTCGTGCTAAACCTTCAGAAAGTTCAGCGAGAAAGTAATCCACCAAATCTGCAATCTCATTACCTAGATTCCCGGTTAAAGAGTAATTCAGCGCCACTCGCAGACGCAGTAGCATGACCACTTTCGCTAACAATAGCATTAAAGAAAAAATAGTGATCAAGTAAATGAGCAATGTCAAGTCTGTCAATGGTAGAAGCTGTAGAAGACGGCTCTGTAGTGGTGAAGTAGTCAGAAGCGAGTGGCTCAGGGAGCCTATACCTCTTCAAAGCCTTCGGCCTGTCCGTAGAATCCCCGTTCTGAGATGCCACATGGTCGCGTCGGTGGATGATTTTCAAGTACGAGTTGAACTTGGGACCCAGCTCTCGAACACCATCTGTCTGGCTGAAGCAATTGAGCTGCGCGAGATGGTCTTGGATGAAGCTGAGTAGCTCTCCAGTCGACGACTCCAAAGTCGATAGAGAATGGCGTCACACAAAGAGTTGGGATGCTCGCAGCAGTCAGATCTAGGGCTTGAGTCCCATCAGGCGATGATAGAAATCGAGAAGCATGGTTGAGACCAAAGGTAGGCTTGGTTCGTTGGGTGAAGTGCTGCAGTGTCCTTGCGTAGGACAGAATGAAAGCTGCAGAGACTTCTAAGCTACTCTTCTGCAATAGCGACTTGATGCTATGCTGAGGGATGATGTTGGAGCTCGTCTTGAACTGTGGGCTATGTGCTGACAGAACAGTATGCTGATCTTTGTGACCCAACACTGTCTCTTGAGCACCGGAAAGACGACTCCTCCAGTATGCTTCCTCGGCTTCTGGTTGCCTGATTCCTCTGATATCCTGAACAACTTGCTGCAGTAACCGACGAGTGTCTTGGCTCTTGTCCCCCCTGAGAAGATTGTTGAGGTCATGCTCAATCATCTTAATGCTCCATGCGTCATAAAGTGCATGATGGAGTCTCAAGACAACCGCTTTACCATCTACGGCTCCTAAGAAAGAGATACGGACAGGAGGCCCCTTCAAGTCTGATGTAATGGTGTTTTACTCGCTCACATGATCCGCGATCAGCTGCTCGACGGCCTTCGAAGGGTCTGACAAGGCTCTGAAGCTGGGGCAAAGTCTTATCAAGACTAATGATGGTAGCGGCTCGAATGAGAGTGTTGAGGCATGGGCCAATAAAGTTGTCAACGTCATTTGCAACGCCGTCCAGCAGTGGTCAGAATGACATGATGAAACCATAAACAACGGATGGCTACTTTGTGAGCTGGGCAAGGTACAGAGTGACAGCCAGCTGGAATGCGGAAGATGCTGATACCGTTCCTTCAGGCCCCAGGGAGTGATCTTTAAGTCTGGCGTTAAGCTCGAAGTAGTGTATCCAAGACAAAGAGTCCGACGAGCCATGGTACCACTAGTGTCGTTATCATCAATAGCTCCGACTCGGCAGGGTTGAACGCCCTGTAGTTGTCGTTGCCACAACCCGTCTTGTAGCGTCGAGCTGCTCATTCGATAGGTTGCAGTGATTCGAGATGGAGGACGGTTTCTAAGCTACAGGCTGCAGCAATTACCGACGTCTGGTTGTTGCATGCCGCTTCAAGCTTGCTCTTAAGGGACTCGATAGTAACACCGTTGAATAATGTGTGGTGGATGTTGAGTGACACGATAGTCTCATCTCCGTCAATGTCGGAGAGCTGTAGTCTGATGGGAGGTCGTGTGTTCATCTGAGACATGATATCCGCTTGACCCCAATGCTCATCAAGAGGAGAAAATGATAACGAGCGAAGAACGAACTGGAAGAATCTGGAAGATCTGACCGTCATGTTCAGGTTGAAGGAAGTAAGTTCAGAGCATCGCTTTCGAGGCGATGACTTCTTCAGCTGTCCTCTTCCATCTGTTGATGTCTGTACCACGACTGAGACGGTAACTGAACTGTGCCACGTAGGGAACATCGTGTCCTTCAGCGTTGTCTCTCTCTTTGGAGGCACTGAGTCAAACTAGAGAGCGCGCGACGAGAGCAGACTGGAGAGGAAGACAAGGAAGAACAGCTTCGATGTTGGATGAGTCAAGACCTTCTGGAAGGGGACCGAGGTCTAATGCGCTTAAAGTCGTGATGTGTAGATCGTCCGTGGCTGGGGGTGCTGACAGAGACGTGCTGTTGGTCGGGCTGCCGTTCTCTTGTTTATCGGCAAGTCTTGCGATATCCGCAACAGTACACGACAGGGAGAGGAGGTGCGTCATCTTCAACTGGGAAAAGCCACGCTTTCTCAGAAGAGAGACTAAGTCCACAGCCGAAAGACTGTCGATACCAAGACGTTGGATGCTGCTGGTATTTGACGCCTTGACACTGCCGCCAATGGCTTCTTCAATAGCCGCAACAACAATCAGCTCTTTCGCACTCAACCTGGCCTCAGACAAAAGCATGTCTCCCGACTTGGTGTCATCTCCGTCGCGATCTTGCCGAGTGGCTAGGAAGTCCTTTGCCAAACGCGACAAGATCTTTGTGTCGACCTTGCCAGAGGCGGCGAGGAATGGGATCTTGGAGACCCAGACCAGTGTTGGTATCATGAAAGCAGGGAGTTTATCCTGGCACTCGTGTTAGATTATCTCAAGTAGTGAAGCCGACTTCTCATGTTGGACCTCAAGTAGCTCAACCTCCTGTTCAGCCTGACCCTTGGGACTACTGGTATTCCTAGCGATGAAGCTAAGCAGCTGTTGTTGCTGATTAGAGCTATCATCTCCCGTCGAAGCAACCGCCGCAGCAAAGTCAAAGTCGTCCTTGTCACCTGCAACTTGTTTCAGGAAGCCAACGACCTCATCTAGCTCAAGTCGCTGTCCGCGAATCTTGGTTTGTCGATCAGCTCTGCCAAGGAACTCGTGTGAACCATCATTTATCATTCTCATCATATCCCTTGTTTGGTAGACTCTCTTACTGCTACCATCAGGAAGCGTAATCGTCTGGAAGCTCTTGGCTTGTTCGATCGGACGGTTGAGATAACCCATCGCGACCTGGGGACCAGCGATGCAGAGCTCACCTGGTTGGCCTCTTCTCGTAATGACAAGACTATCATCATCGCTGTTGGGACATAGAAGTAGAGCTTCAAGGCCTTGTAGAGAAAGGCCAAGGTCGCGGGCGTTGGAGTCTTGATGTACAGCGTAGCCCAAACATCCAATGGTGACTTCCGTAGGACCGTAGAAGTTGAAGAGAGCAGGTCGATCGTCTGACGCGTCTGAGTCTTGCATTTGGGCCCAGGTGCTCAGAAGCTCATTTGAAGCATTCTATCCGCCAGTAGTGACTACTCTCACAGATGGAACATCCTCGGGGCGTAGCCTCAATTGGCTTAGCACCGAGGGAACAGATCCAAAGTGGGTGATATGCAGCTCGTTGATCAGCTCCTTCAGATTCACCATCATAGCCGTGCGGTCCCTTCTAATAACGACCCTATGACCAAGATGCCAGGGCACGAACAATTGCGTCAAATGAGGATCGGAGGCGCGGGAAGTCAGGTTGAGATACTTCCCAACACCACCAAGCTTTGCAGTGGCGGGCGAGTGTTCTACCAATCGAGTGCTGAATGCAGAGATGAAGTGACAGAGGTTACTGTTGGAAACTCGAACGCCCTTGGGACGACCAGTAGATCCAGAGGTGTAGAGGAGATAACCGCCAGTGCCGGTCGCTGACGGGATCTCAAATACCGGCCAAGACAGAGTGGTATCGATGTCATCATTCGTGTCAGGGAGCAACAGCAGAGGGGGGTCGTTGTTATCATCTAGTCCCAAGTCACCGACGAGTTTTTCGGTTATGATCACAAGCTTGGCGCCCACATCTTGAATGAAGAGCTGTTTGCGAGCTGAAGGAAGATCCTCGTCAACAGGAAGATACACGAATCTAGCACGGAAAATGGCTAGAGTGACTGCCAAGGACTTGATATCTCTGCCAAGGCACATAGCTACAGGGTCATTGGGCTCTAGACGAGCCTCGTGCTCAACCAATCTAGTAGCGATTGCGTTGGTGAGCTTGTCGAGCTGGGCATACGTGATGGTCTTTGAGGTAATCTCCTCATCGTCGTCTGAGGATTGGAACATGACTTACTCAACAGCAATCCAATCTGGATGCTCTGATGCTTGGAAAGAAACATGTTTAGTCGAATTGACAGCTTCGGTCTCTTCGCAAAAAGCTCACCACTGATGGACAGAAGACTCTTGCTCACTCTGTTCTGCAGCTGGGCCAAAGGTGCTTTCGGAGCGTCGGTCATAGTCTGCGCTTGGACAAGGATCTGTTCCATCAAAAGGTCCAACTGAGCCTGAGACATGCGACGTCCATCTCCAGTGAGCTCAATCGTTCCATTCACTATATTTCTGTCTCGTCTGCTTAGCAGGCTGGTCTACTTCAGCCACCTTTGGCATCCGGCTTACCGTGACATCGACCAGCTCTCCAAGAGACTCGCATCTCATGAAATGCAAGACTCCGACCTGACACTTGAGCTCTCGCCTCAGCAACCAAGCAAGCTTCGTAACTTATAATGAGCTGAGTCCGAGACCTGCCAAACTGTCATCGGGAGAGAGGTTCTCTGTTGGGATGTTGAAGTGTTCGGCGATTGTCCGCAGAATAGGTAGCTGATCCTTGGTCCACTGTTACTTAGCCTGATTGCTCTGACCTTGCGCTTGTGTCGAGTCATCTCTGCCATCCAATACACTGAGATCTGACTCAATGTAGATAGCCTGCAGCACCTTGCGATCAACCTTGTTAGAAGCAGTCCTTGGCTTGGTTGTATCCAGAACAACAACGTTTCCAGGCACCATGTAAGCAGGTAAGAGATCCTTGGCCCGCTTGGGCACCTGTGATCTGATCTCGGAAGCATCGACGTTGCTAGCCTCGACAGAGACAAACAAAACGACGACTTTGTTGTTGTTACCAGCGGGTGCGCCAGGTCGCTGAAGATACAATGTCTTGACATGCTCAACCGCAGCGTCGTCATCCTTCAGACTTGCACACGCTGCGCTGATCTCACTGAGCTCAATACTAATGCCAGTAATCTTGACAAGATCATCGTTCCGGCCGAGAGACTCAAAGCCGTGGTCGTTCAATCGCAAAAGATCTCCAGTGAGATAAATGCGCTCGTCAATGCCCGGAACGCCCTGGATGAATGCCTTGGTAGTCTTGGCTTCGCTCGCAAGATATCCTTTGCCGACTTGTGCACCGCCCAGGGCAAGCTCACCAACTCCGTACCGAGGAACAAGCTCCCATCGCTTGGTGCCCTGGGAGGTCTCAACCTCGCGAACCGCGTAGGCCGTGCAGTGATCCAGTGGAAACCCAACATTAGCAGCTCTAGCCGTATCTCTGCTCTTTCCAAAGAACTGTCGCATCATAGAGACGACGGCATTCTCAGCTGGGCCATGCGTGTTGTATGCACGAGTCGTGATATCGGGATTCGCCCAGGCCTCAGCGACGTCTTCCGTCAGCTTCTCGCCGATAAACGCCACGTACTGAAGAGTTGAGCCCTTGAGTTCCTGAACAGCGATACTGGCTCCGAATGAAGGTGTCAGATGAGCGTGGGTTGGACGAGACTTCCAGATGAAGGCAGTGAATGTGCCCAATACCAGCTCCCGTGTACCGCTGATGACACTTCCAGCCAGGCCCCAGGTGTAGAACAGGTCTTGCACGAAAACATCGAAGCTGTAGGCAGAGAGTTGCAAGGTTCGAACCTGCTCACGATCATCGTGCTCGACGAGGACTTGCAGGTCGCGCATCGCTTGGGCTGCAGCGCTGTGCTGAATCATGACACCCTTGGGCTCACCTGTGGTTCCAGAAGTCCACAGAAGATATGCCAAGTCCTGCCCTGTGATCTTGAAGACGCTGTCACGTGGTTTGGCCCGAAGTGATGTGCCGTGGTTATTGTACTTGTCCACCAGAATGACTCGTACATCCTTGAGGGCGTCTTGAGCAAGGCAAGGCTTTACGAGAGGTAAAGACTCGGTGGTTATGAGAAGCACCTTGCTCTGCACACGAGCGATGAGAGACGTTCGACGTTGACCTGGGGACGTTGTGTCGATAGGATACCATGCAGATCCAGCCTTCAGAATAGCCAAGACAGCTGCGTATAGCTCGACACTGCGTTCCATACAAATCGGAATGATGTCAATGTCCTGCTCGCGTAATATGTTCGATATACCGTCGGCTCTAGCATCAAGTTCTGCGTAGCTCATCTCAGCGGGAGCGGAGTCGAATGATGAGTAGAAGCTCAGTGCAAATAAGTCGAGAGAGCTAGATCCTCGAACTGAGCACGCAGAAGCTGAGCTCTGTCGCAAACATCTCTGGCTGCCTCGCCCAACCTTCTTCCACAACCGGGATTGTCCCCTCAGCAGACAATAGGCTTCTGTCAAGACGCACCGGCAAGCTCTGCACCAGATCATCAGGCAGTGAGCAAAATAGTCTCAGTGAATGCAGCAAACTGCTTGACGATGCAGGCTGCAGAAGTGTCTGAGAATGTCTCGTTGCGATATGTCAATTTGAAGACGACATCATCGAATCTCCCATTCCTATCAGGCGAGTTTGGGCTCGTGGGGAAGACTTCAGCAAACATGGCAAAGTCGTAACGTATAACGGGATTCGAGATCTCGGTCCAGAGCAATGGTGCAGTGTCTGCTCCGTCACCTTCGGGCTGCGGGTATGCTTGCAAGGCTAGTGCGGTGTCGTCGGGAAGTGTCTTGAAGACACCAAAAGATGTGTGCCTGTGACTCTGGGCAAATCTAGAATGATCCATCGAGCTACTGACGAGCTGCCTGAGAGTCTGCGCTTCAGGCAAGGCAACTCGACAGGGTACAACAGAAAATGTTGGGCCGTGAACGAATTGATCGTGACCTGAAAGAAAGCTGCCAAATGTCACGTCATCTGTATCGCCCTCGGAGAGAATGTGTAGAAGCATGGCCCAAGATGCCTGGAGAACCGTGAGCGGGGAGCCTCCCAGTGACCTGCTCTTACTCTCAAAGAGCTGGCAAGGGATCATACTGGCGTACTGTACCATGGCACGTGGACGAGTCTTGGAAGAAGTTGGCTTGACGTGGCTCCAAGCGGCTCAGTCTCCCATCCTTCAAGAGCCTTCTGCCACAGTTGGTCTGTCTCTGAGCTAACATTTGATGCCCAGTCAAAAACAGCGTCGTAGATCCCTTGACGCGGAAGGAGCTGAAGGTTACAGTATTGACGGGTGATGTCTGTCATCAGCACTTCAAGTGAAGGCCTGTCGTAGATGCAGTGCGCAGCGCTGAGGATCAACAGACCGCCACTGCCATCCTCTTCAGGATCAATCATCTGTACGTGGTACAGTCTATGCGACTCTAGGCTGAGATCCTCCTCCGCAAGGTCCGGCCAGGTTTGCGCGTCACCAGAGATATTGCCAGGGCTGACTTTCCTGTGGGTAATCCGACCAGAGTTACCACTTAATTTCTGCCATGCGTCTGGCGTCGAAACCACTTGGAGGAACGGAGAAAGATCGTCGTCCCAAGGGAGCATTGCCGTTCGATAGATGGGCTGTCTCAACGTCGCCGTCTCAATGGCGCCTCTGGGAGCAGTAAATGAGACATCAGGCTTGAGTCCAAGTGTGGTATGGTAGATGTAATTACGCTTATCCATGGCAAAGCTCACTGCCAACTGACTCTGAGTGCTCGTCGCTGGCAGAATCATCTCGATCTCTGGCTCAGAAAGGCTAAGTTTGTCCAGAACCTCCGATGTGTGCTTTGTAGAGAATGCCTCAAGTTGAGCCTTCGTTCTGGCTTGGTTGCCAGCTTTGGTGCTTGAAGCATTGATGTCTTGGCTACTAGGGAAGAACACGGAACGGATGGCCGCGCTATTATCGAGGAGAAGACTGACGGCTCAAGTCGAGGGTCCCCAGAACCTGGCCAGCGCTTCCTGATGTCTCGCAAGATCCTCATTGCACGAAGACTATCAATACCTGCTTCGGCAAGGGCTGTCTCTGCTGTGATGGTAGGACCTGAAGTGGGCGAATCCCTAAGAATATTGCTCACGATTAAAATGAGCTCCTTCTGAAGTTCTGCATCCCGAGGATCTGCCAGAGGCTCAATATTCTCGGTCATGCAGCGATTCGTAGTTTCTTGGCCGTCAAGCTCAGTCTTTAACATTGCGTTGACCAACGCCAAAGCTGCTTTGCGATCTGCCTTGCCAGAGATAGATCTGGGAAGAGCGTCGACTTGCAAGATCTTGAAAGGCCTCATGTAGTCGGGGAGATGATGCTCAGACGCCTCCAAGCACGCCTGGTGTACGGACTCGAAGTCCTCACTTGGATCAACGACAACCAGACTCACGACCTTCTCTGAACCCGCTTCTACACCCTGCTTCCAAACGCAGGATAGAGTCTCCTTGACGGCGGGGATCTTACTGGCCAGAACACTCTCAATCTCACCCAACTTAACACGTCGTCCACTGAGCTTGACTTGATCATCGGAGAGTCTGCCCAAGAACTCTACCATGGAAGACCGTTCTTGTCCCAGACAATTCGGGCCCTATCACCAGTCTTGTAGACGCGGCCCCATTCAGAGTCATCTCGGAATGCCGCGGCTGTTTCGTCTGGCCGGTTCAGGTAGCCCACTCCAGCGATGACAAGTTCTCCCACTGCGCCCATGGGGAGCGGCTTCAAGCTTTCGCCAGCTTGAGGAGTTGTCTGGCTTTAGACAACGAGGACGCCGAAAGTTACTAATAGTGTTCCTACGACGGATCCGCGCTGACCTTCAGGCACATGCGGCTGTACAATACAGTAGATAGCCGTCTCGGTGGGTCCGTATCCGTTGTAAATGCCCTTCGGCACTTGGCTAGTTTCCTTCTTCGCGGTTGAGTTATAGGGAGCAAAGTTCTGGAGAAGCCGAGTATTCAAGGTCTCACCACCGACCATGAGTCCACTGATCGAAGAGGGATCTAGCAAGCTGGCGGAGCTAGGCGTGATGTTGGTGACATCAGCCTGTAAGGTAGTAACAACCTTGTCGTTGTTTTGCAGAGTAAACTCTCGAGGCGCACAGCAGAGCGTTATCCAGTACTGAGAGTCCAGAAGATCTCGAATAGCGAGATGTCAAAGGTCGGTGCAGCGCCTTGGAACCACCTGACAGGCTTTGATGTAGAAGATGCTTGGGGAAAACCGTAGCGGGCGCTCAGGGCAGAGATGGTGCATGAGGCGGAAAGATGGCTGACGGCTACTCCTTTGGGCAGTCCAGTTGTTCGTGACGTGTACAGAATGTAGGCTAAGCCGTTCACGCTCGTTGGTGCTGGTGCTGGTGCTGCCTGCTGCTCTGGTCCAGCATCGCAAGCCTGCAGGAAGGGAGTCACGTCTATAGCCTCTGACGAGGAATCAACGGGGTGCGACGACTCCAATCCCAAGAAGTACGTTGTTGTAAGTAATGCAGATGGCCTCAAATTTGCCATCAAAGAGTCCTTTCTCTCTCTGGGTGCGTCCACGGCGATGGGACAGAAGGCTACTCCCGCCTTTCGAGCTACCAGATACGAGATGTAGAGTTCCGGGCATGGGCCGATGAGCACTGCGACTGTCTTGAGAGACTACGTTGACTCCTCTCAGGCCTTTACAATCTTGCCTGCCAATGCTGTTGCTGCATTTGCGATCTGACGATATGTAAAGCTCACGCGCTTGCCACATTCGAGGTCCGTCAGGTAGTCAATAGCGACCTCGCCAGGACTCTCAGACGCACGCCTCTCAAATCGGTGATGAAGAAGTGAACTCTTCGCACTATTGTTGGTCAAAGTCTCGTCATCGTGTGTGAGGGAGAGAGGCTCAGATCTAGGGGGAAAGTTGAGGACAGAAGGTTGAAGCTCTAGAGTAACATGACTTGGCAAACTGAATGATCACTCGAGTCTGACCAAGTGTTTCAGCAAGTGAATGACCCTACCATCGTACGCTCCGCTGTGTAACGTTGTCACTAACGCTCAGACAATATAACCAGGAACAAAGCTTGCTGCATTCCATCGTTACATGTGGCCATAAATTACTCTTGGTAGTCTACCGCTAGCCCTATTGACCAATGGAGGCAATGCCGGTAAGGCTTAAATCACGGAGACTCATTTATCGAACTCGTATCTTTAAGCTTATCAAGGTACTGAAGGTGCTAGTGATTATTGGAAGTAGGCTCAGTTAGGGAGTTCCATCTTGAGTTCATCCAGGCCACCCCCGTTGTAGCCAAGAAACTATTTAATATTACTGCTTTAACTGCTATCATGGTGTCTTACAGTGTTGTTATATGCTTCTAACTGGTAAACCGTCTGCTTCCTCCCCCGGCTGCTGAGCTTGACTTGACCTAACTACCTCTCAAAAGCTATTCCCAATCTTCTTATATCAGCCTCATTTTACATAAGTAAGACTCCTCTGGAGGGTTTAGCAACCTTAGATACTATTATCAGCTGACTCACAACCTCTCATTAAAGTCAACAAGGGCACTGTAGGTTATATAGAAAGCACTCTTAAGGTAATAGGTCTTATTAAATATCAATAGCTAAGCTCTTAGTAGCTCTATATATATACTTATTAGTAAAGCCTTAAGAAGATATATTAGTAATTTCAACATCCAAAGCTTCCTAATAGTGCTGCTATATATCTTAGCTTATTAAGTTATATTATAAGTATCAAAAACTATTTTTGGAACAGGAACCTTGAACTCAAGTACCTTATAGAATTTAACTATTTCTTAAGTAGTATTAAGTATCGAAGGCTTAAAGGCAATATATATTAA
>VYWZ01000280.1:0-31651 GCA_008711595.1 Fusarium xyrophilum | reverse complement strand
GTTAGGTAACCTTATATAATTATATATAGTCCTTACCTTTCCTTAGGTAAGCGCTATAGTAATTAAACCTAGTAAATTAAATAATCTTAAATTCTACTAATAGGCCTATATAGGGGGAGTAAGCTTAGTATGAAATGAATTTTAGCACACTGAGCCCTATCGCCTTCCGTACAGATGTGATTGATTAGATTCTCAAAACGGTTCATTCCGTAGCTCAACGCCAAAGCGACCAGGTGCCATGCCGAGATCGAGGGATAGGGATATTTTCCACTGAACCCTTCTGGAACTCTAACGTCGGCTTGCAAGTTGGGTCACACTGCACCATCTTTTTATCTGATCGGAACAGAATCATCGGTTGCTGGCCATTGAGCATCCTCGGCTTCATCAGATAAACCCGGCCGACCTGTTTTCATCACCGGGTGCAGCACATAAACGCACACTCACCGAAGCATACTCCGTACACCATCCACAACCTTCAGCAGAACGGTCACCATGGCGCAACACACGTTCAATCGCCAACCACCAGCCCAGAGCTATGGCCTCGTGTCATTCCCAGCACAGCACGTCATGCTCGTGGTCTTTAACCGTCCCAAAGCCCTCAATGCAATGACCAGCGACGCAGAGTATGAGCTGGAAGCTCTCTGGGAGTGGTACGACGAGGAGCCCTCACTGCGCTGCGCCATCGTCACAGGCGCTGGGCGTGCATTCTGCGCTGGCATGGACCTCAAGGAATGGAACCAGATCAATCAGCGCAAAAGAGACGGAATTCCCGACAAGAGACCCATGGACCCGCCCACGACGGGATTCGGCGGCCTTTCGCGTAGGAGCGGAAAGAAACCCATCATCGCCGCTGTGAATGGCCTGGCGATGGGAGGCGGTTTCGAGATCATCGCCAATCTGGACCTCATCGTCGCTGCAAAGAGCGCTACCTTTGCTCTTCCTGAGGCTAAGATTGGTGTCGTTGCCAATGCAGGCTCTCTGCCAAGACTGGCGAGGACAATTGGTCGCCCACGCGCCACTGAAATGGCTCTCACAGGGCGCAGCATCAGCGCTGCAGAGGCCCGCGAATTTGGCTTTCTCAACGCCATCACCGCAGACGCCCCAGCGGACAGCGATGTGCTAGAGCGACCAGTGGTGCAGAAGGCGCTGGAGTACGCTGCGCTCATCATCAGGAATAGCCCCGACAGCGTTATTGTGTCTCGCGCGGGTATCCTTGCCGGCTGGGAGCATGGGAGTGCTGAGAATGCAGTCCGGGTGCACCGTCGGACGTGGGACAAGATCATGGCTGATGGACACAATTTCCACGAAGGCGTGCAGGCCTTTGTGGAGAAGAGGGCTCCGAGATGGGTGGATAGCAAGCTATGATGCATGACAGTGCATTTATGAGGCATTTTCCCTCTGTATTATTTCCTGTTCAGTATAGAGCGTCAGAGCTAGCCACGGCGGTTTCAGACACCGCAGTGAGAAGTACCTTACAGACGGCTCCAAATTGCTCAGTGGCTTGTGGTGTGACGCCATGGCAAGCTCGTGTGGAGAGTTCAGTGATCCTTGTTGATCTGATCTGATCAGATAATGGACTTATCAATCACCCCCACCACACGACAAGAAAAAAATGTCGCCTCGGCTTCATGGTGGTCATCACTTCATCCACTACGTCCCCGCCGACATGTCGATTATTACCACTCTCCGTATAGTAACGGGACCAAGAGGAACCTTGTTTTCCTTTGGGTTGCAGCGCTGTTACATGGCGCGGTGGAGAGGCCTGCAGCTCGACAACTTCAGCCAGGGCCGGTCTTGTTCATCGAACCATTTGCTACATGCGATGCTAGGCGGATGAATCCTTTACCAGAGCTCTGGCTACCACATCTTGCTCTCTGATTCATGAGCTCATGCGAGCGTGTGTTTCCCCTGTTGAAAGAAGCAGCCTCATTCACAACCGCCTTGGCAGAGCAACCTCTCATCGAAGCCACTCATCCTCCCGCTCCCCTTCTTCTTGCTTCTTTGCCCGCACTAGTTCCGTAACTTTTCACACGGGAAGCTAGGATGTATCTAAGGGGTCCATCGAGCGTGGGGCCTTTCATCCTCTTCACGTCGATACATGCACGTCCGGATTAGCGTGCCGAGATCAGCAATGGACGACCGATGAGCAGACAACTCCCCAAGACGGACGCCCTCCGAAGTCGCCCATGATGGGAGGCTCGGGACACTGAGTGAGTGAAGCTTCAAAAGTCCCCGTCTACCCCCCACACAGCTTGTATACGATATGCTCGAGACGGATCAAAACCTCTGTTCAATACCTAATGGGCTTCCTGCAGTTCGGGCTGGCAATTCTGCAATAAAATAGTGGAGGCGTTCATGTAGAGTTTCTCATTTCTCATCGTTGCAAACTGCATCTGTCTGTATTCCCGTCATCTCCAGTGGGATCTTCTTCCAGCCCACCAAATACAACATTAAAACAGATACACGCAAAACAGTCTATCCATCATGGGAGATGTTCAGTCGTCGGCGCAGCCGCGGGCAAAGGGCGTGCGGTATGACGTACCTGTTCTTCGCAAACAACAAGACCAAGATGGCTATGAGCTCGAGACCCTACTATTAGCATGGACGCTTCTTCTGTATCGTTATAGCCACGGGAACCATGTTGAGTTCTCGTGGGGTTTGAGCGAACTTGGCTCTTCAACGTGTCGCACATTCACCCTCGACACATCAAAGCTGCAATGGGATGGCAGCGACTCTGTCGCATCGGAGCTGAAAGTGTTCCGAAACTACCTACAACAAGAATTACGGTCAGAACAGCCTTTTGAGACGAAAGGATACAGGTTGTTCTTCAACGATGAGGCTGCGACAGGCGGGGTCGTCACCAACGTGACCGAGAACGGCGAGTTGTCAGTGAACTGGGTAAGCTCATGTGCCTCACCTCTCGTCTACACCAACTGACGGGTTGCGCGACACAGGGAAACGTTCAAATTGAAGCGACACTAGAGGACGACGTTCTATGGCTCCGACCGATATGGCGCGAGCCTCTAGGCGCAGAGTTCCTCGCCAACCATCTTGCCCAAGCCCTCGTACAGGTTCTCAACACAACACTCACCGATTCGCCCGCAACAATTAGCTCTGTCCTGCCACTAGGCGAGCTCGACAAGTCTGTGATATGGAGCTGGAACAAAGACCTTCCTCCGCCAGTGCCCATGTGCATTCACACACTGATCGCTGAGCAAGTGAGGCGGCGTCCCGATGCGCCAGCCATTTGCTCATGGGACGGCGACTTCACGTACGCAGATGTTGACAGACTATCGACACTGCTTGCGCAACATCTCATTGATCTCGGAGTCAAGGTTGGCGATATTGTACCTTTGTGCTTCGAGAAGTCAAGATGGACGACCGTCGCAGTCATGGGCATCGTCAAAGCCGGCGCAGCTTTCTCACTCCACGATCCCAGCCAACCCATGCAGCGACGACAAGTTATGGCGCAGCAAGTCAACGCGACACACATTCTCACCTCACGAGACCAAGCGAAACACGGCCCCGAAACCGCGCCCGGCGCAAAGCATGTCGTTGTTGATACAGCGACTCTCGACTCGTTGGCCAAGACGATTCAAGATCCCCTCCGGAAACTCCCCGACGTACCGCCCGGTTCACTCCTATATATCATCTTCACTTCCGGAAGTACGGGCACGCCAAAGGGAGTTATGCTCTCGCACGAAACATATACTGCTAGCGCTCTTGCGCGAAGCACGGGAATTGGATACTCGAGTACCTCACGATCGCTCGACTTTACATCATATGCTTTCGATGTCAGCGTCGACAGTATTCTTTGCACGCTTATTCGTGGTGGATGTCTCTGCATTCCCACTGATCAGGACCGTGTGAATGATCTCAGTGGTGCGATCCGTCGGTTGAGGGTGAACATGGTCAACATTACGCCCTCAGTCGCGCGCATATTGGATCCCGATATTATCCCATCACTTAATAGTCTTGGTATCGGTGGCGAGTCTTGCTCGGCTGGAGATATCGCGGTTTGGGGCCAACACACTCGAATTGTCGTTGGCTATGGCCCTGCTGAGTGCACGATCGGATGCACTGTTAATCCCAGCGCAGCGGGCAAGCCATACGTCAGTATCGGTCCGGGTACAGGTGCCTGTATCTGGCTCGTTGACCCCGACGATCACAACAAGCTTGTTCCTGTGGGCGCCGTCGGTGAACTGCTGGTTGAGGGCCCAATCGTCGGCCAAGGATACCTTGGCGATCCCGAGAAGACAAACGCGGCCTTCATCCACGACCCCGACTTTCTCCTCGCTGGCGCTGGCGGAATTCCCGGTCGCCATGGGCGTCTCTACAAAACAGGCGACTTGGTCCGATATGATCCAGATGGCGGAAAAGGCTTCGTCTTCGCTGGTCGCAAGGACACACAGATCAAGCTTCGTGGTCAGCGTGTAGAGCTGGGAGAAATCGAGCACCACATCAAGAACCTTCTTCCCTCGGGCGCTGAAGTCGTTGCTGAGATTATCGCGCCGCGAAACCAGAACAAGGAGTCTATGCTGGTAGCGTTCATCGCTGATCGCGAAGCTAAGGCTGATGGTGATGCTCGGCAGATTGACTTCCCACCTCGTCTGCGTGACTCGCTCGAGACGCTCAACGAGAGACTCTCAAAGGTCGTACCAGTATACATGGTGCCTGCGACATATGTCACCCTCTCCAAGATTCCATACCTCGTCTCTGGAAAGACTGATCGCAAGTCGCTGCGAGCCCTTGGCGCCGAGATCTCTGCAAACCTTCAGGCTTCAGCAGCCGCGAATGAGTCCTCCGAGATCCGCGAGCCAGAGTCTGAAGCTGAGCTCTTCCTGCGCGACTCATGGTGTCGCCTGCTTGGACTCGAGACGAAGCAGGTCAGCACTACACACAACTTCTTCACGTCTGGCGGAGACTCTGTTCTTGCAATGAAGCTCGTGCCAGTCCTTCGAGACTGGGGATGTACGCTCTCCGTTGCTGACATCTTCAATTACCCTGTTCTCGCTGCTATGGCAAAGTCGATGCAGAAGGGCGATAAGAGCAAGGGCATTGATATGCAGATCCCCGAGTTCTCTCTCCTGAAGGATAACATGGACCGCGATGCCCTGCGCGCCGAGGCTGCTGAGCAATCGGGATGCGACGTCAGTGCGATCGAGGACATATACCCTTGTGCGCCTATGCAGGAGATTCACATGGCTTTCTACACGCGATCGAAGGAGAATTACGTCGCGCAACGGATCGCCGATATCCTCGCCTCTACTTCTGTCGACAAGCTGAAGTCTGCTTGGGACGTCGTGTACAAGGAGAGTCCCATCCTTCGCACCCGCATTGTTGAGTTCAAGCAACATGGCTTCATGCAAGTTGTCGTCAATGAATCGCTTCGGTGGAAGGATGTTGAGTCTTCGTTGGAAGAGTTCCTTGAACAAGACAAGAAAGACCCCATGTCGCCTGGCGCGCCGCTCTCTCGCTTTGCCATCGTCACTGACAAGGCTCTCGACAAGCGATACTTTGTCTGGACCGCTCACCACGCCATTTACGACGGATGGTCTACAGACCTCATCGTAGAGCATGCCCGCGCTGTGTACAAGGGCGAAGAAGTATCACGACCACGACCTGCTCAATTCAAGCACTTTATTCGTTACCTTGCTGAAGACTCACGCGAGTCGTCTGAGGACTATTGGAAGACTCGACTCGCTGGCGCTACTGGACCTCAATTCCCAACCCTGCCATCGCGCTCTTACATCCCCGATCCTAGCTCTCTGACTGAGCGCTTCATCAAGCTTGACAAGGCCGCCAAGTCTGACATCACAATCGCTACCGTCATTCGAGCTGCGTGGGCTCTGCTGGCGTCTCAATACTCTATGAGCGACGATGTCGTTTTCGGCGAGACGTTTATGGGTCGTACCATTCCTCTTCCTGGCGCTGAGCTCATTGAGGGTCCCATTCTCGCCACTGTCCCGGTTCGCATTCGTCTCGACCGCACTACTACAGTCCATGAGTTCCTTCGCGCGGTACAGGAACAGAGTGTCGGCCGCTCTGCGCATCAACATCTTGGTATCCAGCATATCCGTCGACTGAGCGAAGATGCTCAAATTGCTTGTGAAGTCACTATGGGTCTTGTCGTCCAGCCTCAAGACCCCGAGCCTTCTGAGACAGAAGCCGATGAGCTGCCTTCTTTCCGTGGTGGAGATGCTGCTCGTGAGGCTCTGCACTTCAACTCGTACCCTCTTATGTTGGCTGCCTCCCTTCAGAAGACCGGCTTCCGCCTGTTGGCAAGCTTTGACTCGGAGCTTCTCAGCCCCGTCCAAGTTCAACGCGTGCTGTCGCAGTTCGAAGTCGCTATCAACCAGCTTCGTGGCGATGCGTCGCGCTCATTGAGCGACATCACATGCCTCGGTGAAGAAGAGCTAGGAGAGATCTGGGAAGCCAACAAGCAGGCGCCTGTCTCTCCCAAGGATATCTCGCGATTCCTGTCCAGCGGCGACAGATATCCCACGCTTCAATGTGTTCCTTGGATCGTGCAGCCTGGTAATGAGAAGCTCCTCATGCCGCTTGGAAGCACTGGAGAGCTCCTGCTTGAAAGCGCTTCTGTTCGCGACGATGCTGATGTTGTTGATGCTCCTGAGTGGTTGAAGGAGGGTGCGCTTGGTTACCCTGGCCGACAGAGCAAGCTCCTCCGCACCGGCGACCTCGTCAAGTACACCGATGATCTAAGCCTGGTGTTTGTCGGTCGCAAAGACGATATGGCTAGTGTTGACGGTCGTGTCGTGGATCTCAATGCTACGAACCTCGAGCTCAAGCGCCTGCTTCCTGGTACCGCTGAAGCTGTGAGCCGACTTGTTGTTCCCGAGGGTTCGAGCAGCCAGACCCCCGTGGTTGTCGCATTTGTCAAAGATACACCCACGAGGAATGCTCAGTTGCTCAAGCTCGGTGTCGATGCTGGAGATGCATCGCTTCCTTTGGCGGAAGATGTCTCTGTTGAACTCGCTGCAGCAATTATCGGCCTTAACAAGGCAATGGTCGAGACCCTTCCGCCCTATGCCACTCCCTCAATCTGCATCCCCCTCGCCAGCGCCGCAGATGTCAACTCCATCGAAACTCTTGCTTCAGAGGTCTCCCTGTCACTGGTCGTCGAACTCCGCAAGTCCTTCGCGTCTCTCAAGAAGACAATCGCCGACACCACAGTCTTGACCACAAAGGAGCGCGTCCTTCGTGCTTCATGGTCCAAGTTCCTCGGCATTGAAGAAAAGAAGTTGTCTCTCGATGATAACTTCTTCCGTCTTGGTGGCGATTCCATCGTTGCCATGCGTATGGTCTCTGCTCTGCGACAAGATGGTTATCGTTTGTCTGTCGCAAGCATTTTCCAGAACATGCAGCTTCGGGGCATGGCTGATTCGTTGGTCGAAATCTCACCCGAGGGTAGCGAGAGCACCAAGAAATACACTTGCTTCTCGCTATTGAGCACTAAGGATGTTGATGACTTCCTCGCCCGGGCCATCCAGCCTCAATTGGCCGACTCGACCTGGGAGATCCAGGACGTCCTCCCCACCACTGGTCCCCAGAGTGGCGATGTGAAGCAAACAGTGTCTGCCCCACGATGCTCACTTCAATACAACATGCTCTACCTGGACCAGTCAATTGATACCGCCCGCCTTGTCGACAGCTTCCAGTTCCTCGTGTGGCAGCACACTATTCTTCGAACTGTATTTGTTCAGCATGAGGGACAAACCCTCCAAGTTGTCCTCAATGACATGAAGGTGCCGGTCACTGAACAGAGCGTTGAGGGCTCAATTGACGCCGCCGCCAAGCAGCTTGCAGAGTCAGACGCCGACAGCAGCACTGATCTCGCTTTCGGCGCTTCTTTCATTCGCCTGTTCGTTCTTCGAGGCGAGAGTGAGAATGCTTTCATGATCCGTATTTCGCACGCACAATACGATGGTGTTTCACTGCCAGAACTTCTGCGCCAGCTTGAACTTCGTTACCGCGGCCTTGAGATCCCCGCGTCGGAGCCTTTCGAGACTTACATCAAGCACCTCTCGACCGACAAGCCTCAAAACGTCGAATTCTGGCGCAAGACTCTTGAGGGATCTTCATATACTGAGATCGCTCCTGCTGCGGAGCCTCAGCAGAAGACTGCATTCATGACCAAGGATGTTGACATCTCTGGAGCCTCACCCGACACAACACACGCGGTGCTTCTCACTGCTGGTTGGGCCAAGGTACTATCGCAGCACTCAAATGTTTCCGACGTCACATTCGGTGGTATTGTATCCGGTCGCGACGTCGATATCGCCGGTATTGACACCATCATGGGCCCTTGCTATCAATACCAGCCCGTCCGCGTCAAGTTTGACCAAAACTGGAAAGCTTCGCAGCTCCTGGATTGCGTGCGCAGTCAATCCGTCGAGGGCAGCCAACACGCTACGCTGAGCTTCCAGGAAGTGCTCAAGGAGTGTACAGACTGGCCTGTAGACACACCCTTCTACGGCTCTTTCACCAACCATCTCAACAAGGAGTTCTTGGACTCGATTCCTTTCGCTGGTACAAAGTGTCGCGTGGATTACTCCGTTCCTCATCCCGAGCCTGCTGCACCGCCTCGTATTGTATCATTCGTTGAGGACGGTAGAACTCGGATTGGCATTGAGGCTGACGAAGAGCGTCGGGAGTTCTGGGAGGCAAGGGTGGAGGAGCTGGTGTTTGTTATTGAGGGCTTTGTCAAGAACCCCAACGATTTGATCTAAGTTTTGAAAATCTCGCACGTTTATTATTTTGAGGACAGAACAGAAAGGGCATAAGAGTTGGTTCTGTTTTTCATTTACTTGGATAAAGCGCTTCACATGGACTTGAGCATCATTCTCATCCGAAAAATCTTGAAAAGGCACCCCGCCAGATCACTACAGTAAAGAGGCCCCCAAGATTGCCCTAAACTTCCCTGAACATTACCACTACAAGGTCTAAAGTTTTCCCACTTCAGTGTCCGGGCTGTCAACCATCCAAGGCTTCCAGGCTATTTGCACCACTCTCTCATTACACTTGCTACCTAAGCTCTTGCTCTTGGATGCGCCTGACTCGCTTGCATGATGGGGTCTCATTGTAAGTGACATATTATTGTGCTGGATCGAACTCTATTAATCCGCTATCTTTTTGTTCGGCATGCCCTCATTCACGAAGTGAACTTTGAGCTGACGGCGCCCACCATGAACCGACTCCCCTGTCGCCAGAGGCTGGCCTAGAAATTAGCGGCAGAGAGTACAGAGGAGTTCTCCGAGTATCCATATCCTCTCAAATGAGGTGATGGACTCTTCTTCGTGCTGCATTATGTATTGATCAACAAGGGACGGATCAGTTACCGAACTTCAGGGCATGTAAGTTATCGCTCTCTTCAATAATAAATGCTGATGTATTTTCTTATAGCTCTCAGTCTATATCTATGAAGTGATGGGGAATCCCATCTATGACATCTATACGGAAAACCCCAAGTATTTCGTCTCTAGTCGAACGCCAATACACAAATCCAAAATCCAGTTCGCTAAACATGATGGCAAGTAAGTACCCCCAAAGAACCCAACGACAGATAAGATGATTAAGATCGGCATTATTTGATGTTGTCGCGCTCCTGTGCCGGCTCGCCGCCATTTGTAATTGTCCGATTATCATCGTCATTTCGCAGATGCTGCGCAGAGAGAGGTTGGCCTCCAGGTCGAGATCCTGAGCCGGTCTCAACCCATCTGATGTTTCTTGTCGTGTCTGCTCGGTGCTGAATCGCCCAAACTTCTCGCTGGGAGCGTCTTGTAGCTGACTCTCAGCCTCGGCCTCAGCCATCAAGCACCTCTTACGGACTGACCATGCGCTTCCAGCGTGGCCGACAACCCACCAGGAGAACAAGATGGGTAGAGTAACCCCGATGTTGGCACGGCATCCAGACCAAATACCGACGAGAAGAAGTCATGCGTTATGGGCTGGGAGTGCCCACGACCAATGGTAGAACCCAGGTGTGAGCTCAAATGGGAAGACGGTCGACCCGATATTGAGAATGATCCATGTAAGAAGGAAGAAAGTAAAGAACTGCATGGGGACGATGGTCGCAAGCACTGTGTCGATGACGAGGTAGTTGATATCCATGTAGAACCAGAGACACATCCAAGTCTCAAAGAACTGAGCAGCATCGACGCTCCAATTCTCCCGGAAGGCCCAGAAATAGCCAGCCATGCCTAAACCGCCGATGAGGGTGTAAATCTTTCCCGTGATGAAGCGGAAGACATAAACATCTCGCTTTGAGTAGGACTGGAGGGCCTTGGTAGAAGTTGTGATGCCATTCAACCCCATCTGGAAAAAGAAATGCATGAGAATGCCCATCACCAGTGAGACTGTATTCAGGAGAACTCTTGTACCCTGCTCAGTCGGCATGATGTTCCAGACCTTGGCCTGGAAGGGTCGAAGGAAGGTGCTCGCTGAGGTAGGGTTTGGTCATGTTGACGGCTTTGAGGGCATCGGGGGTCGTGAGGCCATACATCGTTGCGGCAGCGCCAACAAGGCTCTGCATGTTGCCCTGGAGGGAGGAGAAGATAGACGGGTAGTATGCGCCGTTGTAGATCGTAGTGACAGCGTCTTGCGGATCACAAACAGTAGTGTTGTCGCCCTCGATAGTGGATAAAAGACGATGAGAGGCTCCAGGATGAGTGTAAATAGCACCCCAATAGCCATGATCACAGACGGCGTCGCGAACCTTTTCGGGGGTATCATACTCGGAGGACGAACCGAACTCAACGGAAGGGAACTTGTCTGACTGAAGGGTGCCGTAAGCACCAGATATAGCCTTTCCAATATCGCTGCCGTCGAAATCGATCGCGAGGATCTTGAGGTTGTGCATTCGTGTCGAGAACTTGAAGAGGGAACCGAAGAGGTAAGACATATTTGCCAGGAACAGTAGCTGAACCATCAAGGCCGTCACAATGACGGGTATTATATAAGTCTTCATCCTGACGGATGATGGCGTAGACCGCGAAGAAACTCGGTTGGATGTTCGAGGTGGTATTAATGTCATGGTGAGTATATGCTGCTGTTTGTCTCAACTCTCAAGTAGGTTCTGGCAGTATGAAATGGAAGTACTGAATAAGACTTGTAGTCAATCGTTGAAGGTAGACTCGGGAGGTGTTGTTTACTTATAATTCTCAATTATGAGCATCATGCCATTCCCCTGAGCTGTCAACGGGGTTGCGTTACATGCCGCCGCCGCCAAACTCAGCTGGCTTCCCGAATCTCCGTTTATCAAGCCTCCCGGGCTCGGACCCGGTGATAAAGTCATGGCAAGTCTCATGATGCGACTGAATCAGACTCCTGACTCAGCGGAAGCTGGGGGCTTTTCGCATTGGGTCCTCCCAGTTTCCATGCAGCGAGTCCAATGGCCTCATAGGCGCAGACGGTAATTCTTGATTAGAGATTTCTCTTCTGCCGTCTCGATGGCGATGGTGGGCCCTTGGCCTCGGGTACGCGCATTCGCTTCCGGCAGTTGAGTAAGGCTTAGCAGTACTCTGTAATCGGATAGCATACGACGTATGGGCCTCATTGTATCCCGGCTTCAGGGCTAATGCCTTGGGCGAATCGGCTTGAGACTTCCTTTAGACTCTCCAGCTTTGACCTCGACCTTTCTATTTCTTCCAAGAGCTCGGAATCTATCGCCCTACGTGTGATGGCATCTCGCCCGGTATCTTTTCGTTTTACCCGCGCTAAGTGTTTGGCACCTGAACCTTTCGCAGACACCGAGGTTCTCAAAGAGAGAGCCTTAACTCTTGCCAAGACATATGAAGACAATGTCAAACTGAGCGGGATCCTGTACCTTCGTAGGATCACAGATCGTCGCATGGGCGGATCTGCTCAGAAGAATCTCATGACTTTTCGGAAGCTCTGTGGCAAGGAGAGTCTTAAGAACGTTGTTCTCGTCACTACTACGTGGGAAGGCGAGGACGTAGCAGCAGGAGAAAAACAAGAGCAAGAGCTGGACGCCACGGATGGTTTCTGGGGAGCCCTCGTCGAAGAAGGCGCTCAAGTCAATCGACATCATAATACCCGCTCATCCGCCATGTCTCTGCTCAGAACTGTTGCCAAAAACGACCGAGTCACTATTTCCATCCAGAAGCAGATGGTCAGTGAGCATAAAGATCTCAATGAAACTGAAGCTGGTGTCGGACTTGACTCAGACATCCTTCTAGCTGAGCAGAGGGTCATGAAGGAGATGTCAGAAGCACTCGAAATGGAGAGGTAAGCCAGGAGGGACCAAGACGAGAAGTCAGCTGAAGAACAACGCCAATATCGCGAGACGATGCAAAAGAAGTTTGACCATCTTAATCAAGAACGAGAGAGCCTCAAGGTAAATCTTGAAGAACTGAAGGAACAGAGACGCCGCTTTAAAGTCTTGAAGGGTAAGCATAAGGAAAGTCAAGAGCGGATGCGCCAACAAGACAAGATCGAGAGTCTGCAAGAGCAACGCAAGCTCCGAGAACATGAGATGCTTCAGCGGACCGAAGAAGCAAACAAGGAACTCGAGAATCTCCGCCTTCAACTCAGCGAGAGTGGAAATACAGGAATGGGTCCTCGAGAATGAGACCTCGAAGCTCAATGTCTCGTTATGCAAAGCCTCCTCGGGACGTCACGTTGTTCCTATCAGGAAGGGACTTCTCCTCTGTAGGTAAAGGGGAAAGCTTCGAGTAAGTGAAAGTCTTCTCATTATCGATCAAGTCCTTACCAGCCATAGATGCTGCCAAGCCGACTTGGAACCATTGATAGGTGACAGTGATAAACACAAGATTTGTGCGCTCGGCACCAACGGATCATGGCTCTATCACTATCATACTGGAAGTGACCTCAACTGTTGGACGTGTGAGTCAAAGCTCAGTTATTGGGTAAGACAGAGACTAATATCTGTGACCAGGTTGGTCCGACTCGCTGGCGACCGAATATCCGAAAACTCGTCGAATGGCTCGATAAGCGCCAAAGATTTGGATGCCCCCGACACATAAGCCTTGACGTCAAAGAATTCTTTTTCATTACCATGATGGATGACTCATCCCACTGGCGTGTATCAAGGTCACTGTCCAGAAATGTTGCCAATACCCTTACAGGTAATTTAGAGTCCATCCCAAGGATCTGGCTTGGTTATAATCACGATTACGTGGTTGAGATGGGAGGCGGTGATTATTTGATCCATATAAAAAGTTATGGCGGTCCTGAACAAAGTCTGTACGATATGTTGGAAGGAGAGACAGGAATCAAAGGTTTATAAGTCCCCACACTCTAGACTCTGTTTACTGACTTGTTTTAGAGCAACTTGCTATGAACATTGAGAACCCTAGAGGTTACATTCTGATCAAGCAGGTGGGAGGAGCATCTTGGAACGTTGAAATTAATAGTAGCCGTTTTGACGAGCCAAGTTGGCTAAAGTTCAAAAATCATAACGAGGATACTTGGTAGAATGCAGGGAGGGATGAGATACCATACGGGCAATTGAAAGCTGAGAATGCTAACATGTTCACGTGTAGAGAAGGTCGCTGTGGGACGAGTGTGATCCTGGTTCTTACAACTCTATCTAACCATATTCGAAAGAAATCCCTGATGCGATGCAGCCGGTGGCTCAGACATGGCAGGGGTAAGATTCTTCTCGTTGGCCGCTACACCACGTTTCAGATTAGCAATGTTTCATGAGAGAAGAAGAAAAACAATTCTGCAGGCGACGGTGTTGCGTACGGACCGGCTTGCCATCGACTTCGATCGTCTGAGCAAGGGTGAAGGGAACAAGCACGGCAAGCAGCCACGAGATGTGAGAGCCTTGCATACTGTAAAGTTTTGAGGCTGACTGCAGGGACGGGACAGAACGCCAAGGACTCGAGCGGGTTGGGGGAGGAGAGAGAGGGAAAAGGGAGAGATCGGCTTATGCCACATGGCTTTCTGTGCCGTCTATATATCGAGCACTAGTTATTATGGCACTACTGTAATCCTACAGATACACTCACGCGAGTTGGCAGTGCTTAGCACGTATTAGGTAGTAATCACCTTGATGCTTAGGTTCATGGGCCGAAAGATATCCATGCTTGACGATGGAGTGCGGTGGTGACTGTGGAGTAAGAGCCGCGAGGGAGTGTCGTTGAGAGAGGAGAGAACAGCATACATATCGGAACCATCTGAACCCCAATTTCCTGTCAAAATCTGTGCCGATTCTGCGGGCGCTTTTCTTCCCACTGGCGCCATTTCTTTTCAGCTGCCGCAGGGACGCGGCTTCTCGTCGCTCCAGGAGTCAAGGGTCCCTCTATATGTGAAAATGATGGTCGATTTCTAAGCTTGGCGTAGAATTACTGTTATATTATGCATAACCCTCAACTGGAGAGCCTTCGGGTTGAAGCCGCTTCCCGTCAGAGTAGAGTTACCCTAATCGTAATTGGAGCGGGACCCCGCGGACGGACAAATCATACAGGCTGGGCATCCAAGACCGACAAAGTTCATGATCCTGGCGATTGAGTCAAGCGAGAACTCAATCTTGAGCGGCTGTTGGTTGAGAATCTTTGTCAGGGTGGGATCGACTTCGTAAAAAGTCGTGCTAAAAGATGATGGCAATCTCTATGGAGAAAAGATCAACGGATTATCATTTAGCTGAGACAAGGGAAGGATCATCGTTCAGCCTTCCGGGCCTTTCGACTGGTTGGGAATCTTGGCCAGGGTCGGGGATCCGGGGTAGATGTGAGCATCTCGGTACTCTGTAGTGTCTTTGTGATGGAGCTAGAGGAGCAGCAAGCCCTGGGAGGCAGAAGCAGCGCAATGGCATCTTTCAAGGTGCAGGAAGTAGCTGATCAAAACTTGTCCGAGTAATACTGAAATTGTCCAAACTCATTCTAAAGTGGCCTAAGCATTTCTGTCAGTTAGAATTATAGTGTCAAGTCTCTTAACCCCCCTAGCCCTTAGCGGTGCTCGGTTACAACATGCTCAGGGTCCAGCCATCTGCCATCCCTTAGAGATGCATGCTACCTTCATTCATGCATATGCACGTTGGTCCTTCGAGATTGTCGAAGAAAAATCGCGCGAATGCTGATCTTCACCTTTGATGGAAATGCTAAGAGATCTACGGATAGCCTGAACCTAATCACAGATCACCCAACCGTTGCTCTGGCTTAACGATATTACTTCACCCTCACAATTTATAATGCTTGAAGGCATCAGAACGAGTAGTTCGTGTATCGTAGCAAATTGAGCCGTGTGGGAGGCTTCCAACAGGATCTAGCAAAGGCGTCATGCCTCGTCCTGAAAACAGGTTGTTGACAGCCTAGTTCCAGCCACCTCCAGAAGCCTTGGGCATCAACGCCTATTTAGTTGCAAGTCACTTTGTTCCATCATTTCTACTTTGGATTCTTCAACAACCAACGTGCATGATCGAAAACACAGCTGAGGGGAAACATACACGCGTTCTTGGCGGAACACCGGAAATCGTACCGGGAGTCTCTACGGCACAGAAAACCTTAGCAGCCCTTCAGTCCAACCGCACACAAGTAGCTAGCTGGATCACCGGTAGTTGACACACAATTCCTTGATTCCAGAATCAGGCGCACTGAGATATGCCGGCAATCACTTTCCCCTTTCGTAATCGTACATGAACAACGCTGTATTGTGCAATCCAGGAACGGGGAACTCGTCTTACTCGAAGCACCAAAGATGGTGGTTCAGCTCCCAAACCACGGACCATCCTGACCATGCTGGGGGTCACTTGGGTGACAATCCTCATGAACTCTGTTTCTCATGCTGTTTTATTGGCCTCCGCGTTCTTCGTCCAGAGATTCTGCGTTGCTGGGTTCCCCTGGATATCTACTATGCATAAATCTGAAGCGCCCCATCTTAAGCGGTCGTCTTCATCTTGTGCCAACACCGTGTCGGCGGTTGCCCCCTGGTTCGTCCTTTTACATGTACAGACAGAGCGACGATCGATCGCAGCGGCCGTCTTCGCCCGGATCAGCGGTCACGTCGAGTTTGTGTCAATCTTTCTAGTGTCGCTTGACGTCCCATGGTGCAAACTCTGCTCCATCAAACTTTTGACATGCCATCTTTTTTGTGTTGGTTTGACATTCACGATGGCCTCGTTACATCTCTACACTCGAACAGGGCCGCCGCCCTATCCTGACCCTTTGACTCTTCCTACTACTCCTCTTCAGCAAAAGGGCCTAGCTGCTCTCTTCATCTTTCCGGCTTTATCGATCATCATTGTGTCGATGCGTATGTGCAGTCGCGTGACCTCACGGACAGTTGGATTAGGTGAGTCTCACTCATGGTCAGTGCAATCAATACCGAAAACTTATATTTGATAGATGACTGGCTCGTGCTGGCAGCTCTGGCAGGTTTGATAGATCTTCATGTCTTGGCCTTGGTCTAATATCGACAGTTCTTTGCAGTGATGATGATCGGACCTCTCTACATGTGTACGTGGACTTGAATATCGTCGTATCAGAACAGCCCTTTTGCTGACAATTATACAGTTATGAAGCTCAACTATTTGGGGGTTCCGCGAGCGAGATGTCCCGAAAGACCTCGATCTTGCCGCTGGCTTCTGGTGGAACTTTCTCGTGCAGATGTTCTACAATCCCGTCTTGGCACTGGTCAAGGCCTCGATTCTAGTATTGCTCCTTCGTTTGGGTGGCCATAAAACCAATGTGCGAAATACGCCATATACGGGCTCAACATCTTCAATGCCGCGCATGCTGTAGCCATTTTCTTCACAGCTCTCTTCCAACGCTGGCCCATTGAGGCCAACTGGGACTCCCCCCTGCGAGAGGAGCCTGGTGTTCATTGTGTCAGCAACTGGTTCCATGTCATCGCATCTTGCATTACAATTGTGACAGACTTCCTGGTTGTTGCACTCCCTTTCTGGATCTTCCTTGGCTTGACCATGCGATGGGCGACTAAGATTGCTGTTCTGAGTGTATTTTTGTTGGGTAGCGTGTAAGTAGCGCCTCCTACAGCTTCGCGAATCGATACTGATATTATAAAGAGTCGGTGTCATCGGCATCATCCGTGTCGTTTCCATCTATCACCAACTCGTCCAAGGGCCGGGACCCGGCGAAGACACCTTTTACTCCGTCCTTCCAGTTTGGGGCGCCGTCGACACGAACCTCGCCATCATTTGTGCATCTGTCCCCGCTCTCCGACCTCTTTTGCGACGATGGTTCCCTGCTCTCTTTGGAGGAAGGTCAGACGCACCATGTGGAATTCCATACGGCGGCCGATATGCCAACAACTCTCGCGGGACAGGTGGAATGCGATCACATAACCACGATGTCATTCGCCTCAAGGACCTCCGGGTTTCGCGAACTCAACATACTGAGATTCGCAGTGTTTCGCCGACCGGATCTGAGGAAGAGATTATGACATATGATGGAATTATGCGGACTACGAATGTTCAGGTTGCATATGAGAATGCCTCAAAGGCCAATGTGTCGGAGTCGAGGACTTCCAGTGAGACACGATTCGAAAGCAAGGCGTCGGAGATTAGGTCTGGGATTTGATTCAAAGGGCATTGGGCATCGGAAAGCTTGGGTTGTATAATAGTTACTTTCTTATGATGACCTGGCGATTCGACGTCGTCATTCAACGATATGTCCCGAGACTCTAGTACATCCCAGTGAATGGGGAACCACTTTTACTGCTGTTAAAATCATTGCATCTATACAGTGAGGATCGCCCATCAACGAATCTCGACCTAAATATTTGGACTACGTAGACAGATAATCCTCAGTTGGTAGTTGTTGCACTGTTGGTCTGGCACTTACGGAGAATGGTACCCGCTTCCGCTGATGAGTACCGATGGAACTCGGACAGGCATCCATTTAGCACAGTCTGCTTGGCTCAGTTGGTCAGAGCGTTGGTCTCATATTAGATTCTGTTCTAATCCCAGATTAGAGCGATCCAAAGGTCGTGAGTTCGAACCTCACAGCGGACAAGTTTATTTGTCGGTTCGACTTTTCTTCCCATCGCGGAAAAAAAACATTGTTCTTTTGTCGATTGCTACCATTGGCACCTATCATGCGACTCATTATTCTTCTGCTTCTTTTTTTGTCATGCCTGGCGAAGCTGAGCAAGTCGTGCCGCTCGCCGTCGTTCATTCATTCACTCACTGTCCATGACCATGTCCTGGAACCACCCTAATCAACTAGACCTGCACAAGCCAGCAAATGAATATGAATATCTTCAAAAATAAATGATCGTCAATCTGTAATTACACTGTACAGTAGAACTCGTTCATTACTCCACTCCCAAGCACAATACATTACATCATAACGCATCCACCGCCATTGTCCTTGCCATTGTCATCACCGCAGCACCCGCAACAGCCATCGTAGTCGCAGCAGTTATCGCATTTGCAGCAATTGTCGCAGCTACAACAGTCATCATTGCCATCACTACCATTGTTGTTTCCATCGTTATAGGCTTGCTGATCACTTGGCTGTTGGTACCTTGTGGCATCATACGATGTATCCACCTGGTCATTGTCGTATTGGTCACCGTAGTTTGTGTCATCAACGTGCTGGTCGTGATCATTTTTCTAGTAGCGATTGTCATCGTCTGGACTGTTTGGAGAGTGTTGGCGATCACCATGCCTATCATACCGATAGTCTCCATTGTCTATGTAATCACCTTCGTATTCGCTGTACTGGGATTGGTTGTACTGAGTATATGTAGGTGATGTTCTCTGGGCCCTGACTTTTGTCGTAGTTATTGACAACGTAGGTGGGCTCGTTCGAGTCGTTGTTCAGGAAGTACATGGCTGCTGCTGCACCAGCCGCACCGGTGGCAGCACCCCCAGCTGCATACTTCATGTTTGATGAACTCTTCGTGTGGGTCTGTTGGGGGTAAACCTGTTGGGGATGGCCAGGATGGTAGCCTTGAACTGGTGCAGGTCCAGCTATTTGGACTGGCCGCCCTCCACCTTGTGGAGCATGACCTTTCGGTGGTCCAGCTTTATGTCCTTGAGCAGGTTGTTGTGCAGGTCGGCCAGGTGGAGGACGTCCGGCCGGAGGGCGTTGTGCGGGAGCAGCTGGGCCTTTGTTGCCAGCAACTGGCTTTTTGGGCTTCTGACTATCAAGGCGGCCATGTCATTAGTGCCTGGAATTTGAGATTGCCGAAGGAGGATGCTGCCAAGATGAAGTGGGGGAGTCAATTGTGATAGGGCTGGAAGAACTGACTTGGAAATCTTGACGAGGGGGTCGTCCCTTGGTCTCTGGAGAGATGGCGAGGAGTCTCTAGCTACTCAAATACAGTCTACCGATGGTAGCAAAGGGCGGAAAACACGCCTTCACATCTTCGATGGCGCGCAGTTATATAGGGGTCTTGAACAGGAGACCGCATCCTCCTCCTCATAAGGCTCCCGGAATTTGTGCTTTTTTCAACCTCCACCACTACCCTGAGACAAATGCTACGCTGACAACTTGGCACTCCCAAAACCCCAAGAGAAAAAAGAATTTCCCTCACACTGAAGTAATGCAGTGATGGTTCTCAATGCTACACTACTTATTTTCGACATCAAGACGGCCCCCAAATGAAGTGCAGGGTTTCATTCAGCTTTTTGCTACCAATGAATCTCTCTGCTGACCACTAAACCCGGTAAAAGGGCTTGAAGGATCAGGATCGCCTAGCCAGCTCAGGTTTTATTCCCGGTTTTAGTAGCACAAGGTCCGGGCTCTGATATGAGTTAGTCTAAGCCTCATAAGCGCCAGCCTTATTTCAAAGCTTATGTGCATCAAGGCAACCATGTCTACCCCGGATTGTTCCCGTTGGTCGTTGTTTGATCGAGGTCTGGGAGGATCTCAGATTGTCGGCCGTTTGATCTTGTCAGTTTCGTTGTTTGGCCCCCTGGCCCCCTAAATGGCCTGAAGACCGTAATGCTTGCGTCCTGGTTGGGGGCCAATTCTTAAGTGGCAGCAGGATCTGGAGCGCTCTGGTCATCATCTCTGGCGTAAGATGTTATTTTCAGCTTGGCTACCTGGCATGTTAAGTTGTAAGTTGGAAAAGCGCTTATCCTACCTACCAAAGACGAACCTTTCGCATAGAGGCTATGGTTATACAGTTTCATGGCCGCAGCCTGACAGAAAAGGACGTTGGAGCCGCTGACGGCATGAGAAACATAAATACATTGATGATAGAGAGAATCAACATTAGCAGTGATTCGGACAAGATGAATGAATGAGTTCTATGTAAGATTAAATGTGGTTTATAGATAGACGGCGATATGGGGACGACGCCTTAACTCCTGAATACGGCAAGTCGTCTTTTATGCCACAGGACCGAAGAAGCTGAACTTTCCCTCGGGATCGTACTTGTTCTTCAAATTCTTCAAACGCTCTTGTCGCCAGTTCTCCTTTCCATACCAGCTGATGGGATCTTCGTTACCAAAAGCGTAGTTAACATAGACGCTCATATGGTACTGGCCAGAAGCTCTGTGGAGAATATGACGCAACTCATTACCAACAGAGGCGGCCTTCTCATCAAGCTCAGCATCTCCAGGTTTGTATGTGATCAAGGGAGCAGTGAGGATGTTCTCCTGACGGAAGGCGAAAGCAGCACTCGTGGCATTAGTGCCGCGAACGGCCTGGGTGGAGTAGCCTTCAAACATGAAGATAGAAGTGTTGAAAGGGGTATTGGGCCCAGTCTCTTTGGCAAAGAGGTTCCATGCGTTCTTCATGGCGGAGATGTTGTACTCCTGAAGGTAGAGAGGGAAACGGGGGTTGACAAGGCCATTCTTCTGGCATGGGACGGCATCGACATCAATTTGTGTCCACTTGGCAAGGTCACGGTAGTCTCCGGACTCAGGAGAGATGGCAATGGGGTTCAGATCGTGGAACGGCTTGGAGATATTGGGTTGGATGCTCTTCACGCCTTCCTGGATGAGCCAGAAGAGGATGACAGGCTGCAAAGGTTAACTTCAGACTAAAACAATAGGTGAATGATAGACACTTACATTTTCAGGGTCCGCAGTAGGGTCATGCACCCAGTAGGACCAGTTGATGACACCCCGAGGCTGCTTTCGAAGGAGATGCTTGTTGGCGGTATGATACAGCTTTTCAACGTGCTCGCCACGGAAGACGAGTGTCTCGATGGCCCAGTCTCGGTGCTGGATTTCATACACCTTGGAAGTGATGGAAGTCACAATACCAAAGTTGTGACCAGCACCCTTGAGGGCCCACCAAAGATCGGACTTCTCATCGATGGTCCTGAACGATCCATCAGCCAAGACAATGTTGAGCGAGACCCACTGATCTGCGATGATACCGTGCTGGCCTTGGAGCCAGCCATGTCCACCACCAAGGCCTGGACCCATATAGCTAACGCACTCGCATGTTCCAGTCACTGATTAGGGGTTAGTACGCCATTATTGGTGACGAGAAAGCATCGAAGCGTACCGGTTTGCTTGTTGGCAGCCCAAAGTGTGTCGGTGACTTCTTTGGACCTTGTGCCGCCACCAACAGTAACCGTCTTGCCGTCAGCAGCGACTTCGACCTTGTTCAGCTGGCTGAGATAAATCTCAATACCATGGTCCATACGACCTAAAGTGGTGATGGCTCCATGAGCAGTGTTGTAGGCGAGGAAAGGAAGGCTCTTGGAGTTGGCGTATTTGACCTTTAGAAGCAGTCATTAGCATCCTTATCAATGGTTAGTTACGAAACACTTACAGTCGCGGCGACATCCTTCTCTGTCCCAGGAACGACAACAATATTGACCTTGGGAGCATCCAGGACGGACCAACGAGTGGTAGCCTTCTCAAACTCGGCAGATCCAGGACAGTATACTTTGGCCGACTTGGATAACTTGTTACCAAGTTGGCTGAGGTCTTCAGAGCATGTCCCAATGGCACCGCTACGAGCGAAAGGAGTTGTCGCGCATGTGACAGCGGTGCTCCAAGCTGCCAGTGCGGCAAACGCTTTACTTGAGAAATGCATTATGAGAAACCACGTGCCAATGCAGAACACAACTTGGACCCTTGGATAAAGGATCGACGCGGTCCCGGTGCATATTTAACCTGCCTGGTTCGCCTTTTCCTTCCTCTGTACCATCGGCCAACGTTACCCCGAAAAGCCAATCCCTGAACAAATTCCCCTGACTTCTACCTGCAGCCGAGGTTTGATAAGGAAAGGGGGAACTATTCTCACTATCCTTGTTACTGTCCATAGCCACCTTCTTTGTTCAGCATCCTGCATGTTAGTTCCTCCACCTTGTCGCAGGAAAACGGAGATTTTGGTACGACCCGATCGAATATCTCAAAGTCATAGCACCGAGATGGATCCATTTTAGTACCCGCTGAACGGGCCCCGGCGCGGAAAATTCCTGACTTTTAGCTGAAACCCAGTACAGAGTACAGAGTATTCATTTCGGATCGATCTGTAGGAGACCTACCGAGGCTTCCGAAGGCCAATGGGTGGGTACTGGGACCTTTTGTCTGGTGAACTGCCTGCAAACTAAGGACGAAGAAGAAATGATCGTCAAGGCGAGCTGCTGTCAGAAGTGAAAATCCAGATCTGAGATGGTACAGTGACAGAGCATGTTGAACATCTCCCCAGATTGTCGAGGTAGCATTGACAGCGCCACCTCCGATTTAACTGAGATCTCATACGCATGTAACAACCGAAAGGAAACATCTGAGCCGTGATTTACGGTAGATTGAAGGAGTATGGTTAATTCTCAGTACGTGCGTGGCGCTCTCGGCCGTAGCTTGCCGTAGCACAGGCTTTACCATCCAACTCTTGGCGCGTCATTTTCTTCATGAGCTAGCCAGACTTTGCCCTGCTACTGCTTAGCCTACCGCTTAGCGTCAGGTGCGGCTCGGTCCCCAATATTCCTAGCTATCCCCGACCACCGACCAAGTGAACATTGCATGTCTAGCATGGCCAGTGGAGGCATGAAACCCAAGGGCGTGCCTCAAATGACAAAAAGAACCAGGTTACTCTGTAGTTTACTTTGGCTCAGCAGGCCATCAGAACAGTCAATTCTGGCACCTTTGCCTGAGACTTCCTGGGAGCAGGTGGGTGCAGACTAATCTCAGGGGTGGGGTGTATATTCTGGGAAGCTTCTGATTCAATTCAGTGGAAAACGAAAAATGCTGTGGGCATTCAGGCCCCTACCAGCTTACTTATGCGGCCAAGTGTCCAGGACCCAGGCCCATGGGTCGCTGATCTTTGTTCTCTCTCTCTCTTCCTTCCTTTTGCTTCTGATACTCTTGTTGGTTCTGAAGATGTCGGACCCTGTCGTTGAAGGTTGGACGCTGTATGCGGTCGGCGTCGCTTCGACGATCCTCAGATTCTATGCTCGTATGAGGGTGGATGGATGGAGGAGTCTTGAGGCTGAAGATTATCTCATGGCCGTATCGATTGTGAGCCCCTGTCAAGCTCCGTGGACATGAGTCGGATATTGACTTCATTAGGCCTTTTACACCATTCAGACAGCTCTTGCATACAACATCGGGATCCTTGCCCATGGTCTCGCAAACAATGGAATAACAGATGCTCAACGAGCGGCATTGTCACCAAGTGACCCAGAATATGACTTCAGGTCGGTGGTTTACTATCGTCCATCTCCCGACGGGTTACTTACTAAAATATCCAGGATAATCGGTTCCAAGATCCAGGTTGCTGGCTGGACCATATACTCCGCTCTTATTTGGTCCTTGAAGTTGTCCATGCTATACTTCTACACTCGTCTGACGGTATGAAACCTCAACCTAATCACAAAGAAACTCATCTGACGTTGTCCAGACGGGACTTGGCCGATCTTATCGGATCCGGATACACGTGGGTTTTGGTCTTGTCATTGGCACTTTCATTGCAACTATGATAGCCATATTTTCTGGCTGTCAGCCTTTTCACAAGTACTGGCAGATCAACCCAGATCCTGGCAGTGAGTATCACAGTCATGATAGCACCGATGTTGTGCTGACCCTTCATTCTAGACTCATGTCAACCAGCCATCTCGAAACCTATTGTTTGGGTCTCGTTTGCAGCCAACATCTTGACTGATACCTACCTTATCGCAATCCCCCTCCCTATGCTTTGGGGTTCGAGCTTGAAAATGATCAAGAAGATCGCCTCGACGATTGTACTTGGAGCCGGTATCTTTGTACTCGTCTGCGCAACCTTGAAGAGTGTTTTCGTCCTCGTGGTATGTTCTCTGTCAGACCTGATTTTTCCAAATACTGTGACCTGACTTGTGCATGCAGGACCCCGTTCATGGAGCCGAGCTTGCTGGATCCTGGGGCACCCGAGAAGCCTTTGTCGCCGTCATGACAACCAATCTACCGATCCTCTTCCCGCTCTTCAGGGTCTGGCTTACGCCGATCTTCGGAAGTGTATTACGCTCCTCCCACAAGACGTCCTATCAATATCCTTCCCGTTTTCAGACAATTGGCGGAGGAGGACGAAGCGGCAAAAGCAACGACCCGAGCCGACGAGGACCTCCGACCGCGAACCCCATATCAGCGAATGTGTCTTTCAATAATAGCGAGGAAAGGATCTTCAAGGCAGAAGCCCACCGTATGAATGACTTGACGGATTACAGTGCGTCGAGAGGGATCGTCGTTTCGAATGTGGTTGAAGTAATCCACGAAGACAAGAAGGGTGGTAGGAGTAGGAGCAGAGAAGAGTCAGAAGGGTCATGGTAGAAACAAAGTCAATAGCTGTAAATGAATTGATAATAACATACCGTATACCAACAAGGCTTTGTACTATGGATAATGAGACATGGTCTAGCGAAGGCAAGAATTAACCGCAAGCGACGAGAATATTTAGGCAAATCTAGCCCAAGCTTAGGGGACTCTTTACCTAAGCTTATTTTGGTATCCTCTTTGTCATATTTGCTCGCGTTTTTGTTCTTGTTTTCCATCAGCAAAGGTGAACCTTTTAAATTGTTTGCCTATCAGAAGACCACTGCAGCAGATGACATGTATTGAGCTCGACCAAGCTGTAACGGCATTCGAGCCATGCGGCAAAGCTTGGTAGCAACCTGGCGGCTGGACGGTGGAGTGTTGTCAGATATTAACGGCTTCTTAACACTCCTTATCCCATGAGCGCTACGCGCCTTCAACCTTAAAGCAACCAGCCGGTTCCAACTCCCTGATATGCTTGTAGTAGAGAAGACAAGTGCCGGAACTTCCGCCATCATGGGCGCAGGAACGTCATGTCGTGCCGTCTCCAACAGCAGCGCATACAGCCTTGCAACTTGCAAGCGGCCAAATCAGTCTTTAGGCGCCGAGAGAAGTGGCCCGGATCATTCTTCACCATGATACAGCACTGAGCACAGCTCGAGTGTGAAAATCCCGAGCCTGAGGCAGCGGCGGTAGCCTTGCACTTGGCCAGCTCAGACTCGAGAGCAGATTCGCGCACAAGACAAGCCTCTTCGGCCTCATAGTTTGTCTCGGTAAAAGGATCAGGCTCAACGAAGGAGTCGTCGATCTCAACCTTGGCCAAGTAGGTGACGTTGTATCTGAAGCGATCTTCTCCATCGGATTGGAGGAAGATGAGTCGTAAATGTATCCTTGTGTCACCATTGAGTCTGAGATGCATGCAAGGAGCCCTTTGCGTAAAAGACAAGCGGGGTTATATGAAAGGGCCTCGGGGTCAAGAAAACGTTGGATCTTGACAAGGTACGCCAGAATAAACTCATTGTTGAGCCTCTTGATCTATCGGTAATCTACCTAGCTCTTTTTGTCACTTTGGAAGGGGGTTTCATGTTTTCTGGCTCCTCGATACTAATATCAAGCCCAATCTTACTTGCATATTGCACATACCAGTTGGGATATTGCTGCTGCTTTGGGTCTTGGCTGCAAGTCAACAGTTCTTGCCCAATAGATATTATAAGACTGGATACACAGAGGTCAGGACTTCAGCCCCGTTCTAACTACATCACTGCATGGCTGACTAGATTGAGATTGCCGAGTCAGATGCGGCGAATCGGATGTCAGATCTGGAGACACGGGATTTGCACGGAAGGACGATCAAAGACATGCATTTGTCCGTCGGTCACCTAGAAGTGGCGGAATGGGATACAATGCGGGTTGGCCCATCGGACCGTCGCAGTCCAGCCGCAAGTCGGCTGACTTTTACGTGGTAATCAGGCATTGGTGAGTCCACATCCAACTGTTGACCCGGCAGGCTAGACGTGGAGTTGAGACATGCCGCGAATTGCAAGGTATCTGGAAGGGCCCGGCTTATTTTGCTTACCTGTGCAGTCAGGTTTTTATGTACGTCTAGTAAGCGCCTGCCGACAATGTTTGGTACATACTGAGTTGCATAAGCTACTATCACGTTGGTTTGGTCCCTGATTGTAGACAAAGAGCTACCCTCTATGGCCAGATCCACGCGACCCCTGATTTTCAAAATTGTAGAGAAGACCATAGAAGGTAAGCCCATTATCACGTCGACGATTACCAATTCTGTGATGGCCTGCAACTTGAGTTATATTGCTGACAAGAGACAGGCCTTATCGAGTAGAGTCTTGAATTGTGAAAGCAGATGCTTGAGCTGGGATGAAACCTTGATCATGTTACACCCAGCAGTGCTTGGGAAGGCTACCCAGACCATGCCTAACACTTTATCTTATGGTTCACAATTACTCGATGGCCCGATGCCAGTCCCTAACTAGATCCTGCTCTGAGGATCTCGCCTGCATTTATCCACACCTCGCAGAACGCCAATGTGACTTCTCCTACACCAGAGCAGTCAACCTGCAGCGTTCAAGACTCTCGTGGATTCACAGCTGTAATGGCATGCGGTAAGCTGATTGTGAAGGGAGCACGCACTAACAAGGGTTTCAATTGAAGAAGAGAAACAAAACACATGATTATCTATGCTTATTTCCAGTGAGCAGGCATCGTTTCGCGACATCGTATCTCTCGTGAGACGGGCATGTTGCTCATGACACTTTAGCGGTAATGGTCTGATGTGACTGTAAGGATTGGCGCATGATGCAGTCGACGCAGGAATTCAGTGAAACGCCCGAAGTGCCGAGGTAGGTTACAAAAAGCATGCCTTGACACCGCAAGTTCTAGGTTTGCCGTTGTGTGGTGAAGGGCGTTGTCACTACGGTGAGTTGTTCAGTTATGATCTGACCTCTCACCTCACCTCACCTCACCTCACCTCGGCATGAAGGTGAGGACGCGTGGACAGCATGAAACCCTGATCCGAAGTTCGGAGTAAGAATTGACCGGCTGGACTAAAAGTGAATTGACTATCAATTCCATTAGTGTTGTTCCTCCAAATATAGTGTTTTTTTTATCGTGTCCATTCCGTGGGCAGGCAGAGTCTGTTCTCTCTAGAGCCTAGAGGCTCTTTTCATCCCGCGCGCTAGCATTGGTTATGCTGCTGCCTACTCTGTACAGTGACGGTACCTGAGTTGACCGCTCATTGAGGATCAGGGACCTCAGCTTACCCCTGCTTCTTCAGCTCAACGACATGCATGGGGCCTATGGCGTCGAGAGCCGCGACCATGAGGCTCATGCTGACATGGATCATAGTCGGTCACCTGGACATGTCGACTTTTTACTCTACCCCAAAGAACTTGACTCAACCCCACGATCCTTGGCTTGACCTTCCAAGGTGTAGGTGGCCTGAGCCCTTTCAGCTTGTTTGAGAGGTCCCCACTGTAGCTTTAGCTATCGCTCCACGACAAGAGGTTTTGATAAGCAGTAATGATATGATGCAAGTTTTTCTGCCGACGACGGCGCGTGCAGTGGGGTCACAACATCAGGGCAGAATTTGATACAGAGAGAATATGATGAAAATGTCTTTCATCATTCGCCACTAAAGAATTGACATGACAGGCAGCAAGATTTGGGATTGAATCAAGCGCTGATGTGATAAGCTGATAGAAGCTAAACTACGGATATGGGGCACTTCAACGTCACAAGCCCCATAATCTTGGGGCTCTTTGACCTGACCAACAAAGCAAAACAAAGCCGGTCTCACCGCGAGATCCACGGCTCCCACTCCCACCACCAGGAAAGAAAGAAAACGACAAGATCAATTGAGCAAAGAGTCCACCGAACACGGGGGAAGGTTCGAGTTCTCGCTGCCCGAGTTTGTTCCGGCCTCTCCCTCTTCTCTCCTGATCTTCTTATCGAAGAAACCACAAAACCCGGCGGTCAGCATCTGCATTTGAGCGGTGACCTCATTCCTCATAACAACAAAACCTCTCCTCCTCTTCACATTCACCCTCACCTCTTCATTCGCATATTCCTCCCTCTCCTCCCTCCTTCATTCACACAATCACAATCACGAACCGCCAAAATGACACAACGCCTAAAGCTCAACAGCAGCAACCTCTCCTCTATTGCGTCACAGCAGGGAAACCTAAAGGTCAAGGTCCCCTCCTACGACCGCAAGTCCCTCAAGGAGGGCATCGTCCACGTCGGAGTTGGTGGTTTTCACAGAGCGCATTTGGCCGTCTATGTAGACAATCTGCTCGGGAAGCATGGTGAGCGCGACTGGGCCATCTGCGGTATCGGCCTGCGACCCAACGACGCCGCCATGCGCGATGTCCTCAAGGCCCAAGACCATCTCTACACAGTCATTGAGCGCTCTGCGAAGGGCAGCTTCGCCGATGTTGTCGGCAGCATCAACTCCTTCATCTTCGCCCCCGATGACCGTGAGGCCGTCATCGCAAAGATGGCTCATCCCGACACACGTATTGTTTCTCTCACTATTACTGAGAGTGGCTACTACTACAACGAGAACACCCATCAATTGAAGGACGACCACCCCGACATTCAGCACGATCTCAAGCCCGAGAACGAGAACGCCCCCGTCAGCACTTTCGGCTTCCTCTACGCCGCTCTGGCTAGACGTCACGCCGAGGGCCGCAAGCCCTTTACCGTCCTGTCATGCGATAACATGCAGAAGAACGGAACCATCACCCGCAACATGCTCACATCTTTCGCCAAGCTCCGCAACCCTAAGCTTGCCAGGTGGATCGACGAGGAGGGTGCTTTCCCCAATGCCATGGTTGATCGCATTACCCCCAGCACCTCTGAGAACGACATCAAGTCGCTCGCCGAGAACTTGGGCATCGAGGATGCTTGGCCCGTTGTCACCGAGCCTTTCATGCAGTGGGTTGTGGAGGACAAGTTCGCCGATGGCCGCCCTCCCTTCGAGAAGGTCGGTGTCCAGGTTGTCCATGACGTGCACGACGTCGAGCAGTTTGAGAAGCACAAGCTCCGTCTCCTCAACGCCAGTCACTCCGCCATGGCTTACCCCGGACAGCTTGCTGGCTTCAAGTACGTCCACGAGGTCATGGAGCACCCCATCTACCGCAAGTTTGTCTGGCAGATGATGCAGGAGGAGGTCAAGCCTCTTCTCCCCGAGATCCCCGGCGTCGACATCGACCAGTACTGCAACACTCTCATGGAGCGATTCACCAACCCCACCATCATGGACCAAATTCCCCGTGTTGCTCTCAACGCCTCCGGCAAGATCCCCCAGTTCATCATGCCCTCCATCGCCGAGAACATCTGGGTTACTGGCCCCTTCCGCCGCTTGTGTTTCGTCGCTGGTGCCTGGTTCATCTACATCAAGGGAGTCGATGACAAGGGCAACACCTTCGAGGTTGACGATCCCATGCGCGAGAAGCTTCAAGCTCTGGCTAAGGAGGGCGGCAAGGATCCCCGCTCTATTCTCAGCGTCCGAGAGCTGTTCGGTGACGATCTGCGAGGCGACCCGCGCTTCCTGGACGAGGTAACCAAGGTCATGGAGCTCATTACCAAGGATGGTGTGATGGAGACCATCCCCAAGTATGTCAACTAAGGGATAAAGACGGCGTTACCTATCGACTTGTTCTGGGCAGGGGAAAATCAGAGCGAAGCGATGATGATCGGTTAATGAATGACTTTGGGATGGTGGGCTACGGTTAGACGCGGGTTTGTATACCGTCCTAGAAGGCACACCTCAGATAGACATCAAGGGCAGATGCCCAAAAAGTTTTAATGATTATGCCATGATTTGATGACGATTCGTTCCATCTCACTGTGACACTGTTTGACGTTATCCACTCACATATCCAAATACTGATTCATGGTCACGAGGTCGTTTAAGAAGCGACTGCCACAGAGTATTGCTTTTCGAGATTGGTCAGCGCACGTTGCTCCTCCGTAAGATGGTACCTGCCAGTGAGTCTGTGCAGCGTGTTTGTGAAGAAGCATCGAGATGGGAGACATCAAGATGGGAGATGCTGTGTCATCGTTTGAAATTCGCGCTTGCCTCAGATGACGGACTGCAGTCGCACAACTTGGAGAAACTAGATCGAGAACACAAATTACCAGTATTTCGTGTCCGAAATCGAGAAACCATGCCAGAGTCTTATGGGACGTATACTTTTCTTGTGCTGTTGACCAAGCTGGCGTGGAACAGACTGAGGCGAACCTTCCAAGTGGACGCTTCTCACGACGGTACACGGGCCCAAGCATCACTGAATTCTCAGATAAACAGATATCATTAGATAGTTACACGCACTGAAAGAACCAGTATTGCTTTGAGTCTTTTGAGATGATACTTGAGAGCTTCTTCCGGTACAAGAAAATTATGAAATAAAGATGAAGGATCCCACATCGCACTTGTACCTGTCATACACAAGTGTCTGGTGATAAGGCTCACGTTGCATAAGAAAAAGACGTGTGCGATTCACTCTGCTCCAGTTTACGTCACAGTTACAGCAAAATGTCCTCGTGCTCATTTCGTGAAACATTATACTCGTTCGTTCATTCATTCACTCAACACATCACCAGGAAGCATCGGCAGAGACAAAGTTCATCATGAACGTGAATGCAAAGGTCGTAATTGCGTGAGACAAGTATATACATATTGTCAGTAAACCAAATGATCCGCATAAGAAAACGCGAATGGTTTATTCAAGAATTGAACTGTGAGTTCATAGCCCTGGTGAGTCGCTCTCATAACTTTGAAGTGAAAAAGATACATCAAAAGACCGCTGCCAGCGATCCCGAGCCTAAGCATACGTCCATCTCGGCGTTGACATTCAGTAAGGCTTGTCACCGATCCTGTATCATGATCAGCGAGTGTTACATCAATGGTAGAGGGTTATGGAAACTTACATGTTACCGGGCTTCTGGTACCGGGCGACAACCCAAGAGGTACCGGAGCTGTCCTTGGTGACGGCCATACCGACCTTGGTGGTGGTCTTCCAGACGCACTGGGTGTAGTGACCGAAGGACATGTAGTTGGAGGCGGAGATGGCCTCGCCGTTGTACTGGCTCTTCTCGCTCAGGAAAGCCTCGACAGCAGAAGTGAAGGGGTTGGGGCCACTGCCCATGTAGAGGTTCTCGCCATCATCACCCTGAGAGTGCTGGAGGCTACCGAGCTGAGCTAGGTGGTCGGCCCACTCCTGGGCACCGGAGGCAAGAGAGTCGTCCCAAGTGAGAGGCCCGTTACCGACAGCCTTGCGGGCCTCGTTGTGGAGGTCGAGAGCCTTCTGCTGATCAGGGTCGAGGTTGGAAGATCCAGAGCCAGAGTCGGAGCTGGGCTGAGTGGCAGCAGGGGCCTCCTCTTGGGTGGTGGCGGGCTTCTCCTCCTGCTCGGGCTCGGGCTCGGGGGCAGCGGCGTAGGTGGGCTGGGGAGCAGGGTTC